>CM046448.1:98619644-98859644 GCA_025506515.1 Flaveria trinervia | reverse complement strand
TGTGAATTTCTGACACAACATGAAATTAAACATGTAGCAAATCTAACAAGAAAATCACAGGTTTGTGTTTAGCATAAACTAGTTTGTAGGTTGACTATTTAACCCATTTGATTTGATTTTATTTATTTTAATAATGTTTTATTCAAAAATTTAATACTTTAAAGAGAAATTGACGTAAGATTTGTAACTAAGATATAATTGTTTTATATTATTTTTTTGTAAAATAAGATTTATAAAATATTAATATGAGAAACATAGTTTTGAGCAAGTCCACGAATTTTTATTTCATTTTCCAGTTCGTATGTTTAACATGATTTTGGGTTTGGGTTATGTCGAGTATGGTTGGAGCCGGGAACACGATTGTTTAACATCCCTATGCATGTCATATATGTTCGAGTTTCCACACGCGTCTATAAACTAGTTTGTAAGAAAAAGTAAACAAGTAAGCATGTGATCATGATCGTATAAACTTAATTAACAGAACCTTCTTTAAAATTAAATTACATGAGAAATTGATCCCATAAGGGTATCTAAAAATCATACAATGTGATGTGAACATATAACAAGAAATGTCTGGTCATCGATGGACCATGTGAATAAATGTCACTTACAAATCGATTATTCTCACACAACACCCCAAGAAAGGATCAAAAGAAAAGGCAAACAGATTAAGAAACAAACCTTGTGTTCATTGAACAGTTTTTTATTACAATTGTTGCTCTTCATCACACTACTCAAAAGGGGGCCTCCCACCACGAGAGATCTCGGTTGTGGGTCCCGCAACTGGTGATGAACAAGGCGAAAAATTATTGGCAGAGACCATTAGCGCCAACGAACCTTCACTCCAAACCCGTCTAACAGGATAGGAGACATTGTTTAGTGGAGAGGCGTGAGGACACTTCTTTTGTGTATTGTGGAGAGCGCAACTACAGTTGCGATGATAGGGTCGTCTGGTGATCTCCAGATCACCAGACGTGAGACATCCTTCGAGTCCTCCCGTACGAAAAAACCCGTCTCCGGCAGCTACCCCGGAGGCCATTCTTTGGTTACTACACACCTTCAGATGATGATACGTGTCGAATTTTCTCTAGTTTCTTCTATTTTCCCTTTGCTAAGTTTTCACTTGTTTTCGAAGTTGTTAGCAACAAACACGACCTACTTTTAGGTCATTTTAGAGTGTGTGGTAGAGCATTGATTTATATATATTTGTGGTAAATCGGGTTTGTTTGAATTGTTCTTTTTATTATTAATATTAAGGTGTTGTGTCGGTTAAGTTTCTTTACATTTTTTAGTCCTACACTTCAGTTCCTAAAATGAACCAACTTTTTTTCTTGAAATGTACATATAAGTAACATTGATGCATATTAATTTATCATTAGTTTTGTTACAAAATGAATAATTAATTAGTTAGAGATGAAAGAAACATGAACCTGGTGGAAAAAAAGAATCAAAATTTGATCATATGATATTGAATTAACTATAATGTTTTATGGGAGTGTATGCGGATAGATGATGTTTCAGGTGATCCTCGACACAATCGCACGATCTCCCATAACTTATACTTTGTTATATTTATTTGCATCAAAATTGAATATTATGTTAATATGTTACGAATAGAACAAATAACACCTTGAATATGTTGAAGTGATTATAAACTTTCAATAACTAAAAATCCCTAAACTTTATAGATTTATACTAGAGTTTTTAATATTTTAAGCCGGTTTTAGCAATAAATTTAGGATCTTATATCTAATTATAAGAACCCCAATGGAAATATTTTAAGAACCCAAAATCATAAATGTGGATCTTGGATACTCGAGAAATCAACGAACACGATGGGTGATATATAATTAAGTAATTAGCGCTTTACATGAATAAGACTTTATATAAAACATCGTTTTACGTACTCAATACATCAAAATCATTCTAAACCTGATCGATAAGTTTTTATGAGCGTATAATTAATCTGTCTTTAGTTATTGTACGAGACAGTACCAACATATGAAAAGATATTAACGATTTCTTTTGATTCTATCCAATGTAGAGGGGAATATATGGTAGAGTGTCAAATTTAAGGTTTCAAATCTTGTTATAAACGTTTGGTCTCATCAAAATCTAAGAAACAATAGTTGTCTATACAATTAAGACACTCTAAATGAGCTCTTATTATCGTTTTGTCTAGAAATCAACAAAAACTAGAATGGATAGTCATTATTTAATTTTAAATTTTGTTTTATTATGTTTCATTCTATTACCATGTAGCGACCTATCATTTGGTTTAACATCAAATTAATATACCCTTAATCTTGTATAATCGTACGTTAGGAGACTTTAACTCATAATCTTTTAGAGAGGGGTATCATATTAAATATTTGGGTACTACTAAACAAACGGCCTTTTGGTATGTGATGACATGTCATACACGCAAACATGTCATCATCAATTATATCATAGATATAAGGTAATGGTGAAATCATATATATTCATCATAAAATCATCTTGAAAGCATAAAAGAGTAATCATATCATTATTTTTTTTAGTTATTTCGTATTTTTTCTGCATATTATCATAAAATGTTTGTCTACCCGTTTTCATTATATGATGAAAATAGTGACCATGCAAAATCTATTTATTCTACCAATGTTTCACGCATGTTAGTACATCAAAGAAAACTAATTAAGGGATTGTTTGGTAGACTCTTAATCAGACTTTTAATGGTTCAGATGTCTGAATGAGTCAGCATTTAATGATCCAGGCTGTTTGTTTCACAAAGCACATGTCTGAATGGTTAAAACATTTACCTCTGAATGACTAAGCATTATATTGATGTTGAATGATTAAGATGTGTAATGCTAAATGGCTAAGACATATTATCTGAATTGGTCATACATTTGCATTTGAATAGTTAAACGATATACTACCTCTTAATGGTTTAGCCTTTTAATGGTTAGCACTTATTGGTTCAGACTTTTTACTGGTTCAATACTTACTTATTCAGAAGTTGTCAAACAACCCTTAACTATATGTACATCATTATAACACAAATTATCAATGGTAAAATCAAAAAGATTAATTTGATTTATTTAAGCGACAAATTAAGAACTTGCTAATTATTTATTTCCAATAAAAGTGGAAGCTTGAAAAAGTTGCGCACGGATTAACTTAAGAGCAAGAAAAGGCGGTGATTACTTAGTTACAATTTGCTAAATATTCATTAGGTTTTGATGTTCACGTAACATGGTTTTTGTGGGCAAAAGGGGTGTCACAAATTCAACAACTACCACCACCTAATAATGTTTTCTTTATTATAAGAAATTAGCCTGGAAATCATGAAAATATGTTTCATAACAAGGCTAAAAGAACTTTTTCCTATGATAACTCATGGAACCTTCTAATGTTTTTAAAACCATGTTTAATAATAAGCTAGTTGTCTTACGGGTTTACTTGTCGAACTAGTAAACCAAATGACGTCATACATAATTAAACAGAAGTTGAGTTCGTGTTCTTAAAGATAGACATTAACATATTTTATCAAGACATTTAAATACAGATAAATCATTATATAACTTAAATAAAAACAAAGGGAGGAACTTAAATCACGAAAATTTATTAATAACAGTGGTAACTAAATTAGTTTCGATTTAATAAAAGCAACAAGGTTTTTCTAATTCGTGCGTTGCTCGGGAAATTTCACTATGATCTCAAATATTAAAAACGCAAATATAACAACACGTTGCGGTGACATTGTACGTGACATGTTATGTATAGACTAACATTCGACCGAACTTCTCTTTAGACTAAATTTATGTCGAACCGTAAATGACTCAAATTAATATTGTTAAATAATGTTGTGTCATAATTACCGGACGTTTTTCCAAACAAAATAATGTTAAAACGAACTATAAAGTATAGATTACCACAAAAAAACACATGCAGTTGTGCCGTATATGACGCGATAAAGTATAGATTACAATCATCTCAATTCTTTACGAACTAAATTTACTTTAAACGTAAAATAACTAGGATTTATACCATCGAATAAAAACGTTTAACATTTGACCCCACTCATTTTAGAACAAAATTACGCCAAAACGTAGATCATATGGACCATAAATTAAAATATGCACGAAAACGTTTTATATTTAACCCGATTCGTACAGACACGTAAACCCAAAACTTTAGAAACTTAAGAAAGTTAACATGACATTTTACAAAGTTTTAAGAATATGTTTGTTGGATCAAGAAGAAGACTGGTGCAACCAAAACCAAATTACTTAGACAAATTTTGGTGCTACTTACAAAGGCTTCCGAAGCCAAGTGTGGAACTTCCAAAGGAAGTAGAGTTCTTCCGAAGACAGAGTGAAAGATCAACTTCCGAAGACAAACTCTACTTTCGAAGTCAAGAACTTACTTCCGAAGATCAAGTCTAAGAAGAAGAAATCAGAAGACTACTTCCGAAGTATGAAGAAAAGAAGAAGTCCTCAAGCCTCGGAAGAAGTAGCCTCTTCCGAAGTGTAAGTGGCTTCGGAAGTACTTGTTCTTCCGAAGCCATTTAACCTTCGGAAGACACTCCTATGAACCAGTGGACATAAGTATGGTATCTCTGCTGCAGACCTCTGATACTGCATGACGTTTTCTCATAGGGCCATGTAGTTGACCATAATTTATTCCACTGTTTACCTTTTTATGTTAGTACAAGTTACCAACTTTAGTTGATGACAAAAGATAAGTTAAGGACATGTCTTCACTACCATATCTTGGATAAGACTTTATCTAAGATACCTTAAACTATAGCTTTGTAGTATTTGCTTTAGTTAGAGGATTCCAGCTGGTATCAAAGTATATCCGGCTGTAGGTAGTATTATATAGAGTTTCTCATTGCAACTCATAACAGCATGCTTGTAAGAGTCTTGTAATATTTGAGTTGAGAACAAATATATGCAAGTACCTTGAAAATTACTTCTTGTGAGAGTTTGCTTTCATCCGAGTGTTGCTTAAGTGAGTTTGAAAGAAAAACCAAGTGTATAGTGACAAAACCCGATCCTGCAATTTGTATCAGAGTTATTTAGGATCTTGATTGTGAGATCTAACCATCCAAATCAACCTGCTTTTCACTCCTCCTTACAACTCTCTCAAAATAGCCCTTAACAAATCCGAAGTAAAGATGGGAACTATGACTAAAGCTCCCATCATTACTCCTGAAAACTTTAGGTCTTGGAGCAAATGAATGGAAGGCTTCATCAGATACCAAGACAGCAAAATATGGTACTCCATTGTCAACGGCCCGTACAAACCCAAGGTGGCAGCACCCGGTGGAAACGGTGCCATGATAGAAAAGGCTGTTGAATATTATTTTGACGAGGACCGAAAGATGATGGACATTGACAGCAATGCAATGACTATTCTTATGACTGCAATACCCAACTCCATCATGTTGGGGTTTGAGCATTGTAAGTCTGCCAAATAATTGTTTGATGCACTTGCTCAGATGTATTTAAGCTCCAACAACTCCAAGAAGGACTTATTGAAGCAACAGTTCGAGAACTTCACCTATATTGCTGGAGAGACTCTCAGCCAACAGTATTTCCGATACATGGATCTTATTTCTTCTCTTCAGCTTGTGAAGATCACTCCTGAATTTAGAGATCTCACAAGAAAGTTCATGAATGCTTTTCCAAATGAGTGGACATTCTAGTGTGTCTCTATCAAGAGGACAGAGAACTACAACACTCTTACTATGACTGAACTCTATGGCATCCTTGATGAATACCGTTTAGAGATGGAAAGTAAGAAGGGCCACCAAACAAGCAGACCTCTGAGTCTTCTTGCTAGCAACTCCTTAATGGTTGTTGAAGGCTCAGTAATCCCACAACCTCAGCAATACCTGACATACAACTAGCAGCCATCCTGTTCATCTAGACTTTATATAACATTTTACCTGAGACTCCAATGTCTCAACAGGCTCAGCACAGTTCCTTTCAGGACAGTTGTGCCTTTGTCTTAGGAAGCGGACACTCTAGTGACTTTCAATACTGCTTTGATGATCTGGAGTGCTTCAGTCCCGATGATGTAGAGTATGTGGACATTGTCCAACAGATCCAACAGATGGCTCTTTTAACCTACAGAGCAAAGAAGTTCTTTAAGAGAACTGAAAGACATTTCCCTCAGAACCCAACTACCAGCAAGTTTGAGTTTGACAAATCCAAGGCCAATTGTAACAACTGTAACCAACTTGGTCACTTTGCAAGGGAATGCAAGGCTCCCAAATCAAATCCGGGAACCCTACAGGCCTCCACACATCCCTCTACATCAAAGCCCACTAGAAAGTCGACTGAAACAACTGCAATGGCTCAAGAAGTCGACTGGAGCTTTATGGTACAGGATGTGACTCCTGCTTAAGCTCTCATGGCCGGAACAGATAATAACCAGGTATATGAACATCTCTGTACTCCTGCCTATATAGCTAAGGTTAATTTAGATCAGGACAACAATATAGAAATTAAAATTGATATTGAGTTTTTAAATGTTTTGAAATATGATTTTAAAAGGGTTGAATCTGACTACCAAAAGAAAATTGAAGAGTTAGAGAAAATAGTTTCCCTATTAAAACATAAACACACCAATTACAAGACTCAAATAAAAGATTTAATATCTAAATTGTTTGAGGCTCAAGCCTAGCTTGTCACTGCTGAGACTCAAGTCAGGAATTATGCTATTTCTAAGCAGAATTCCAAGCTATTATTACATCATCCTCCTACTCCAAAGTCTCTTATCAAAACAAAGGAGGGTTGGGGAGCAATGAAATTGCTTCACCATATTCTTATGAGTCCATAAGACAACCTAGATATGGTACTAAAGAGCAAGAGGTCACATCTGCTGATCCATCTTCACATGAGTTGAAGAATGATGCAATAATAGAGGCCAGCACATGGAAGGAACAGGTAAATCAACCCACCTCTCCCAGTGAAGATCAAATCCTAACCATTAAAGCCAGAAGAAGCAGAGGTAAAGCTGCAAGAAGAACTGCTAAGAAAGTGGCTGAGTCTAAGCTGATGATTAACCCAAAACAAAAGGGTGTATTTATCTCAGCTAGATTCCAAGTGGTAGATTCAGGAAATGAGTGTAGTACCAACACTCCTGTCCTACCAAAGGATCAGAATTTGAAGGGAAAGGTTGTTAACAAAGAGAAAAGGAATAAAAAACAGCAACCCACAAGCTTCCAAAAGACTAACATTACATGCATAATGTGTGGTCTGCAAAACCACATGGCTAAAGATTGTTACTACAATCCTGCTAGCACACATTATGAAAATAATGTTAGAAAGAAAGGAGTCAGGAAAGGTTTCTCATTTGGACCTTATCATATGGTCCAAGTGATGAAAAAGGGAAAGCTAGTTTTTGAAACTAGGTTGTCTTCGGAAGAAAATCCTTCTTCCGAAGGGAAGGGAAAATGGCTTTGGAAGCAAAAGCTGTTAAAAATCAGAAGCACAAGAAAGTTCCCTTGAAACCATCCTAGAAGAAGACTCCTTCGGAAGAAAAGGTGGTGAAGGCTTCTTCCGAAAAGAAAGAAGCTTCGGAAGAATGCCATGCTACAAAAGCTTCTACAAGCACATCTTCCATGATCAACCAAAGGATGGACTGGAAGATCAAGAAAGATGCTGCAGCCTAAGCCTCTTCTTCAAAGACATCCATTGAAGCCCCATGCTTAAGCTTTGGTTCAATTATGTCACTATCTTTGGAAGAACCCAAGACCAACAAGGCTTGGGTCTCCAATCAAAAATAACAATCTCATTTTGTGTGCAGGGACATCCATATGACAAGAACAACAATGTTTGGATTGTGGATAGTGGATGCTCCAGGCACCTGACAGGGAACAGATCTCTCATTTAGCGGTTTCAACACTATGATGGATGTCCTGTCCAATTTGGAGGTGAGGCCGATGATATATTTCTAGCAGAGGAAGTATATCCCAGGGAAGTTAAAAGTTGACAAAGTTAACTTTGTCAAATAGCTTGAACATAATCTGTTAAGTGTTTCTCCGTTTTGTGATCAAAAGCATCAAATGCTTTTCATAAAACATGAGTGCATTATCCTCAAACCAGGGATGACAATTCCTTCGGAATTGGTGCTTCTTATATCTCCCAAGAAAGGGGATATGTACAAACTGGAAATGAACAATGCTTCCCTAATGGGTGAAGTATCATTCTTTCTTTCCAAAGCTGATAGTGATAAGTCAACACTTTGGCATTAACGTATGTGTCATGTAAATTTTATGATAATGAATAAATTGGCTAAAAATAACTTGGTACATGGTTTGCCTAAAAAGGAATTTTTCTGCAAAGACAACTGTGTTGCATGCCTGAAAGGGAAACAACACATGGCATCTCATAAATCTAAAAGTGTTAACTCCATCACTACTCCATTACACTTATTGCACATGGATCTTTTTGGTCCCGCAAGTATAATGAGCATTGGAAAGAAATCATACTAACTTGTGATAGTTGATGATTTTACAAGATTTACATGGGTATTCTTTTTAAGAACTAAATATGAAACTGCTGAAACATTAAAATCTTTTATTCTTAAAATAAAAAATCAAATTGATCACAAGGTTAAGATTATTAGAAGTGATCAAGGGACTGAATTTAAGAACTTCGTTCTTGACTCATTCTGTAACTCAAAAGGGATTGCTAGACAATACAGTGCTCCCAGAACTCCTCAACAAAATAGTGTTGCTGAGAAGAGGAACAAGACGCTTATTGAGGCTACTCGAACTATGTTAGCTGATTCCAAACTACCTCTAACATTCTGGGCAGAGGCAGTTAGCACTGCATGCTATGTGTAGAATAGAGTTCTTGTAGTTAAGCCACATGCAAAAACCCCTTATGAGTTATGGAATAAGAGGCAACCATTCATTATCTTTCTAAGGTCCTTTGGTAGCAGGTGTACCATACTTAACACAAAGGACAATTTGGAAAAGTTTGCTGAAAAGTCAGATGATGCTACCTTTGTTGGATACTCTTCTAGCTCTAAAGCTTATAGAGTATACAACATCAAGAACAAACAATTTGAGGAGTCATCCAATATAGTTGTTAATGAGCATACTTCTTGTGTTAGGGGGAATGACCATGATCATATTTTTTATCTAGAATTGTTTCTAAACTATTCTAAACCTTTTTGTGAGAATGTTTCAGTTGGAACAGGCGCTCAAAATGATGTTGATACTGATCTTGATCAACTGTTTGAGCTACCCAGACCTCTTCCAAGTTCTCCAAGAGCTGCCATAAATCAAGCTGCCACTATTTACAGACCTGATAGTATAACTATATCAAGGAATAATGACGCTTCAACTAGTGAATCACCTGCTGATCCTTAGAACTCATCAGGTGATCCAGCACAACACCAAACTGAGGAAAGTAGCATTTTGAAGGAACAGGCAACTGTTAATGCTACTTCACAACCAACAATTGATGATGTTTCTCATTCATCCAATCAGTCCTCATTGAATGAGTTTGAAACAATAGCTGGACAAAGTGTTCCTGTTCCTGAGCAAAATATGTCTAATCTAGATTTATCTTTGCAACTGGAAGTGATTCCTCATTTAAGGATTCATAACACTCATCCAGCTGAAAACATCATAGGGGATGTCTCTGAAGGTGTGAGAACAAGAAGGCAGACTCATCATGGGAATTTCTGCTTGTACTCATGCTTCTTATCCCAGATGGAACCCAAGAAGGTGGAAGATGCCTTGAAAGATAGTAGCTGGGTTGAATCGATGCAAGAGGAGCTGCTTCAATTCAAGAGACAAAAGGTTTGGAAACTATGTTCGCTACCATCTAGTCAAGTACCAATAGGCTCTAAATGGGTTTTTAGGAACAAGAGAGATGACAGAGGCTTGATTATCAAGAACAAGGCTCAAGAGGAAGGAATTGATTATACTTATGTCTTTGCACCTGTTGCAAGACTTGTGGCAGTTAGGATCTTACTTGCTTATGTTGCATCCAAGAACTTTATTGTCTACTAGTTTGATGTCAAGTGTGCCTTTCTATATAGGGATATAGATAAGGAAGTGTATGTGTGCCGGCCTCCAGGATTTGAAGACCCACAGCATCCCAACTATGTGTGCAAGTTGGATAAGCTCTATATGGCCGCACCAAGCACCTAGACTGTGGTATGAGACTTTGTCTCAGTTTCTTCTAAAGAATGGTTACACTAGAGGAACTATTTAAGGAAGTCTGGAAAGGACATTTTTTTGTTCAAGTCTATGTTGATGACATCATATTTGGTTCTTCAAATGATCAAATGTGTAAGGACTTTGAAAGAATTATGAAGAAAAAGTTTGAGATGAGCTCCATGGGAAAAATAGACTTTTTCCTTGAAATTCAGGTGAAGCAACTAAAAGAAGGGTTTTTCATCAATCAATCTAAGTATGTTAATGATATCTTAGAAAGATTTGAAATGAAAGATTGTAAGCCAGCCAAGACACCCATACCCAGAAACCATAATCTTTGTCCTGACCTTGAGGGGAGGATACTGATCAACATCAGTATAGGGCGATTATTGGTTCTCTGATGTATCTCAGAGCTAGTAGACCTGATATTATGTTTGCAACTTGCATTTTTGCAAGATACTAGGCTGCTCCAAAGGTGTCTAACCTAGTTTCTACCAAGAGTATCCTCAGATACCTCAAAGGAGATCCTAAACTAGGTCTCTGGTATCCTAGGAACAATGATTTTAATCTTTATGAATACTCTGACAGTGACTATGGTGGCTGCAACATTGACAATAAATCAACATCAGGAGGATGTCAATTTCTTGGTGGAAGGATCATCTCATGGCAATGCAAAAAGCAATCCTGTGTCTCTACATCTACTGCTAAAGCTAAATACATTGTTGCTGCAAGTTGCTGTGCTCAGCAGCTCTGGATTCAAAATCAGATGTTAGACTATGGATTCAACTTTATGAGTACTCCTATCCATATTGACAACACAACAGTGCTATCTCCATCATTGAAAATCCGATGAAGCACTCCAAGACAAAGCATATTGATATCAGATACCATTTCATTAGAGATATTTATGAGAAGAATCTGATTAAGCTAATCAAAGTTGATTCAAATGAACAATATGCTGATTTGTTCACCAAAGCTTTTGATGGACAAAGATTTAAGTATCTCATAACCGCTATTGGAATGATAAACATTGATTAGCTTAACTCTTTTGAAACCCTTTTTAATATGTAATGTCTTCTATCAATACAATCTAAGCCCTGTTACAAAAGGTCTCTCTGAATTTTTAAAAGTATAAATTTTTTCCGAAGAGAAATTAACACTCGGAAGACATTTACATATCTTCCGAAGCAAAATTTTCCAAGGATAATTTTTCCTCTCTGAAGAGATATTAGTCTCGGAAGAAGCGATTGATTACATATCAGATCTACTTCCAAAGCTTACAAAACCTCTCCATTCGAAAAACAATCTTTACTCTCGGAAGTAACCTTTTACCTTCGGAAGTATGAATTGCCTTCGGAAGACAAATAACCTTCGAAAACGTTTTATATTCGGAAGAGATATTTTACTGTGTAATGGAAATCTTTTGGGCCTCACATTGTAAAAAGTAAAGATTTTATTAATGATGTCGGATTATTTAATTGAATTAAACCTTACCGCCCCTGTCACTTCATCCACTAAACCGTCACATCACCTTATCGTAACCCCCTTTACCGCCATTTCACCCTATTTTAAATAATTCCGACTATTCACTCTCATCTTCTTACCACAAATTTTTACTGCCCTAAAAGTTTCCTTTCTCCCCAATTCACCCAAGCTCAAACAATTCTACCTTCAACCTTTCCAAATGGCCCTAAATCCTCAACAAAACCAAGTCGCACTTCTTGACTCTTTAAGAGATGCAGACTTCTTTGAAATCATCTCCTTCCTCACCTAATCATCCTACTACACTGCCCTGACTGTTAATCCCACGGTTTACATCAATCACATGATTGAATTTTAGGGTAACGGTCAGGTTGAAACCCTAAATGGGGTTCGTGTAATACGATCTCGCATTTGTGGCCAAGAGTTGGTCATCACTGAACAACTCATCAGGGAGCATCTGGAGCTTCATGATGAGGGTGCCCCTATAGAGTTCCCCAAAACAGATTTGGACAACACTTACATCCAAATGGGATATGGTGGAGGTGTCAATAGGTCAACTGTCTACAAGTTCAACTTTTCCTACAATTGGAAGTTCTTGCTGCACATTGTTCTTCACTGCCTATCCAACAAATCTGGGGGATGGGATCAAATCCCATATGAACTAGGGTGCCTAGTTCATAGAATGGTGAGAGGTCTCCACTTCAACTACTCAAGATTTGTGCTGACCAATCTTATTGGAAATCTTCAGAATGAAGCATTCTTTATGTATCCCAGATTTCTTCAGCACATTATCAACTATGTGCTGGACAAGAGTCGGCTTGTCTGTGCGGCCACTCTGCCTGTCCCTTAGATGAGGCCTGCCATCTTCAGACTCTGAAGAAGGTGTCCACCAACTTCACTGGAAGGTTAACTTCTCTTCTTCCAGGTATGACTGAGCAAATAGCTCCTGGTGACATCCCTGTTGAACCCATAGGTGATGAACACACACCAGCAACTGCCCCCACAATGCCAATTTTACTTTCTCTTCCCATTACCATCACCTACCAAAGATGCCCCAAACGAACCCTTGTTCAATCTACTCTGATTGAACAACCTTCTCCTGTTTAATCCAAAAAGACTAGAGTGGAACATTGTGCTCCCACTCAGCTTGAGGTCTCACCATCCTTCACTATTGACCTCAATATGGGTCTTGAGTCTCCTCAGTCTCAAACCCATGAGCCCACTACCCAATCTGAAAGCCCTCAGGGTGAGTATTTACACTCACCTGAGCAGCCAACAAGGGACAGTCCCACCAGAGGCTCAATGCATGTAGACAATGACCAAGGTCCCAGGTCAGTAGGTTTAACCTCCTTATCTTTCACTAACCTTCTCTTCAAAAGTGATAAAGAGATTACGTCCCTCCATGGTAATGAAGTTGATCTACAACACCCTCTCCAAGATCAACAGAGCCTAGAGAGACCTTTTATCTCTAGCCCCCATCAGCAAACCTCTACTGAGGTGAGTCCCACTATGTGGAGGGGACTTATGCAGATTCAGCTGACACTACAGAAGGTGCCTCAATGGACCTTATGGACAATGGTAACATTTCTGAGACTGAATATGTGGCAACCATGCGTTTTAATGACTCTGAAAGAGACATCATTAAGTATGGGAAACTAGGGTGCCAAGAAACCACATCTGGTGGTAAGGCTAACCATACTAGGTATGTTACCTCATCTCTATGTGATTCTTCAAAAGAAGATGAGGGAAGTATGCAACTTCTCATTCAAGACCTACTATCTAAAGTCTCAAAACTTGAATCCAAGGTTAGGACTTTAGAAGAAAGGTCTACCACTCAGCAACTTGAGATTGACAATCTCAAGGCTTAACTAGCTAAGAAACAGATTGAGTGATCTATTAGGCATGTACCTATTCAGGTCTCCTAGACCTCTTCCTCCAGCTCATCTAGCTCTCAAGATGATGCTACCAAAAAGGGGGAGAGTATTCAGAGACAAACATTTAAGGAACCACAGAGCCAAACTTTAACTTCCAAATATTCGGCTCACATTACAACTTTCTCCAAACCATCCCAAGTTGTACTGCAAATTGACCAAACGATGCTCAAAGATCTCTACATATTCTTATCCAAGTTTTTGTTAAGATCCTCTCTTGATCAATCAAGCCCTGATGCAACAATGATGTATTTTGGAGCTGAAGAGCTTCAGAGGCTAAGTGCACCTTCTACCACTGTGGAAGAAGTTGGTCAACCTAAGGTCCACATGGAACCTGAGATTCAATTCGAAGGAAAATGGGGACTAATTGCCCAGCAACTGAAATTGTTGGGATAGAATTTGCACCCCCTCAAACTTCCGAAGCTGAAGTTAAAGCATCGGAAGAACAAGCCGAATCTTCCAAAGCTGAAATAGAAGCTGTGGAAGGACTGTTCTCATTATTCGAGGAACTAATCATCACAGATGCAATTCTAGAACTAGCATCTGAGGTCAGTAGTGAGGACTTTCTAGACCAACCTCTTGTTCAGACACCCTCTCTGCCTCTCTCACAATCTGAACCCACTCTCCAAGAACCACCAAAATCAAGCTCTTCAAAAGATAACAAAGGAAATAAGAAAATGACTACGGAAGAGCTTCAGAAAAGGAGAAGATTGAAAAACTAAAGAGAAAAGGAAAACTTCCAACTAGGAAGCTGTTAGCTGCTAGTACAAAAGCAGTTGTAGCCAACCAGCAGGCAGTCAATAACAAAAGGAGAGCAGAGATCATTGACCAGCTCATCAATCTTGGAGCTACCAATGAAGAAACACTCTTGCTACCATTAGAGGAGTTGGTGGAACTGGAAAAGGCAACCGGGCTGCAACAGGAAGCAGCACGGTTGGCCTTAGAGGAAGAAAAGGAAAAGGAACAAAGGGAAGCTGACATGCAGCTCAGGAGGGAAAGGATAGTCTTCCTAACCTCTAGAGGGTTCTCTCTTCAAGAGTTATCTCCACACAATGATGAAATGATCCTATGGCTCTTTAACAAAGAGCAGGATCAATTGGAGAAAGAGAGAAAAAGAGCTGTAAGAGAAAAGTTAAAGGTGAAGAAGAAGAAGGAAGAAGAAGCAAAGGCCACTGCAACCAAGAAGATAGGTGATAAAGCTTGGATGAAAGACTATCTCCGGGCTCACGACTTCTTTGGAAGGCAGGTGGGTCCTATGTCTGAAAGGACACTCCAACGAATTGTCAGTGAAATCAAAGCTGACATGTGTTTGGGGAAAAGGAGAGAGATGTACCGAAGGGTACAGGGGATGACTTTCACACCAACCACTCAACCCCAACCTAAACCAATTCCCTCTCCATTCACCATCAAAACTGAACCTTACACTCCTCAACCCACACCTTTACCCTCATCCACTTCCTCACCTCAACCACCAAAACTACCCATCCTTTAACCCAAACACTCAAGAGAACCACCACACCACATCCTACCCAACAACCTTCCAAACCATCCCCTCAGCCTTCCAAACATCTCTCTCTAGAGGAGTTTAAGGCAATCAAGACTAAGCTTACCACTGCACAACCCTAAGCGACATCTCCTGTGAGGAAGACTCTATCAAACTAACATATGTTGATGGATCTTTATGTTCCCTCACAAGAGATCAATTTCTTGATTTGCCTAGAGGAACACTGGAGCATGCTGCAAGACTTCTAGGCCTCAACTCAGACTCATTTAGTGATGAAGAAAAGAGACTAAGAAGGAAACTAGTGACTTTGTTGGATACAAAGAAAGAGGACAAGATTCCTAGTCAGCCTCTTGTGCTTAGAAAGAAAATAATCCAGTGGAGGTTCGATGAAACTTCTCATAACTTTGTTGTTGAAAGAGAGAATGGTGAAGTCAACAGACTAAATGCCACCTCTCTGCTACACTCTAGCAGGTTTGACCTTGTTGAGGTAGCAGAGAAACCATTCTCTAATCCCTCCAAATCTAAAACTGCTGCTCATATCAGAAATCATCTCAGTAGTCTTCATTTTACGGAGTTAACTGCAAAAGCTAAGATTGAAGAAGTGTTGAAGTTGAGAAGAAAGAAAGACAAGGATAGACCTCCCACCAAAGGCACAGCCTTCCTACAAATGGTGGAGGGTCCTGATTTGGAACCTTTAGTTAGATGGGAATATGATTATAGCTCCCATCAACTAACTCTTTTCAAATGGACACAACAAAGGGTACATATCACTCAGGGTGACAGACTGGAGTTCCTGTCAACTAAAGATCTATACAAGCTTTTCAGTACCACATAAGGGAAGAACAAGGAAACTGACAAATATTTAGTCTCCTTGGTGCTGAAGGTTTTGAGAAGCAGAAACAAATGAGGTTTTGGTAGCATCAGCCTAGGGGGAGTTTGTTGGATCAAGAAGAAGGCTGGTGCAACCAAAACCAAATCACTTAGACAAATTTTGGTGCTACTTACAAAGGCTTCTGAAGCTAATTGTGGAACTTCCAAAGGAAGTAGAGTTCTTCCGAAGACAGAGTGAAAGATCAACTTCCGAAGACAAACTCTACTTCCGAAGTCAAAGAACTTACTTCCAAAGATTAAATCTAAGAAGAAAAAAATCAGAAGACTACTTCCAAAGTATGAAGAAAAGAAGAAGTCCTCAAGCCTCGGAAGAAGTAGCCTCTTCCGAAGTGTAAGTGGCTTCGGAAGTACTTGTTCTTCCGAAGCCATTTAACCTTCGGAAGACACTCCTATGAACTAGTGGACATAAGTATGATCTCTGACACTCCGTTGCAGACCTCTGACACTGCATGGTGCTTTCTCAAAGGGCCATGTAGTTGACCATACTTTATTCCACTGTTCACATTTTTATGTTAGTACAAGTTATCAACTTTAGTTGGTGACAAAAGTTAAGTTAGGGACATGTCCTGACTACTATATCTCAGATAAGACTTTATCTAAGATACCTTAAACTATAGCTTTGTAGTATTTGCTTTAGTTAGAGGATTCCAACTAGTATCAAAGTATATCCGGGTGTAGGTAATATTATATATAGTTTCTCATTGTAACTCATAACAGCATGCTTGTAAGAGTCTTGTAATATTTGAGTTGAGAAGCAATATATGAAAGTACCTTGAAATTACTTCTTGTGTTTATTATTACTTATTATATTGTTATTAACTCTTAGAGACTTTGCTTTTATCCGAGTGTTGTTTAAGTAAGTTTGAAAGAACAACCAAATGTTTAGTGACAAAACCCGATCCTGCAATGTTAGGATGTGGAAGAGTCAAAGTTCAGCCGTTATTAATAAACATTCAATAACAAATTATTAATATATTAAGGTAATGATAATATATTAACATTCAATAACAAATTATTAATATATTATCATTACCTTAATATTACTATTGCTTTATTATGATTATTACTTTAGAATCATTGGTGATTTAATATAGATATAATTCTAATTCGAATAGTTAATAATTCAAATTATGATCACCAAGAATTATGATGCAATAACCTTGTAATTATAATTATAAATGAATTCTTTTATATATTTATTCTTTTATATATTTAAAACTAAAGTAAAGAAGCAATAGTTTTTTTAGTTTTTAGGTTTTGATCACAGGACATATACACTTTTGCTTCTCACATTTTCTTATATGTAGCTAGAAAAAGACAGACTGTAAAAAGAGAAATAGTGAAACGGTGGTTGGTGTCGTCGGAGACTGCTAAGGCGGCAGCCGCTCCGGCTTGGCGGTCGTCTCCGTATTTCCCCCGCCTTACGTGTTGCCGGGTGGCCAACCCTATGTGTTGAAATTAAGATAATTTAGCCACACATAATAACCAAACCAATAAGAATGAAAAATACAAGATAAAATAATTTTTTTGTAAAATTATTAATTAAAAAATAATCAATTGTCTTCCTTGATCAATTTTCAGTTTTACCATATATTATTTTTCACTTTTCTTTTCTCTTACCGTTGTCAAAGAGATAACCCCAAATTTCATGGTGTTTTGTTTTATATAATGTATTTTGAGATTCAATATCAATAATTATTATGAATTAGTTGTGGTGAAGCTTATGTCCCTATGATCTAGAATTATGGATCTTTTATAAAAATATGTTCATCTCGTATCCCTTGCCATTAGCATAACACAATAGTTTCATTGTTGAATCATGAAGGATGAAGCTACAGAAAATTCAAGATTTCAGCATTGGTCACCAACTGCCAAATAAACCAAGTGTTGAACTTAGGATTTCAACATTGGCCGTCAACTACCAAATCAATCCATGTGCTGAATCATCTATCAAAAGGTATATGCTGAATGACTAATCATCAACATATACCAAAGCAACTGTAGATCTACATATGTTGAATGCTTGCTGACAACATATGCATATCAACTGTCAATCAGTAGTAAACTCCATGAGTTGTCGATCGACTACTATGTAGAACAAGTTTGCCTGTGCCGACGGATGTTGTGTTTCACCTTTTGCCAACAACATAGTATAGTAGCTGTCAACACTGATACATAGATTTCTTGTTCTATTGTAGTATCTGAGCATAGAATGGTTTATTCTCTTTTTTTAGTATAAAAGTCCTCACACTTATATAGTAAAGGCAAGTTTTCTAAGCTGTTGATTGTATCTGCCGAATTGTAAACTTTGTAGAAAACAGATTAATCAAGTGAAAACTTTGAAAGAACTTATTGTATAATTATCTCTACTCAAAATATTCGGGTTGTGATAGTAAATAACTAGCTTAGATTCCACATATGTTAGTTATTGATCTAAGAAAAAGTTCTTGTTTGTGTAAACCAACCTAATCCATCAAGTGGTATTAGAGCTTTGGAACTTAATTTGATTGAAATCATTTTTCAACAAATCATTTGTTTCTTTGTTTAATCACATTATCAAACACTACATTTCCTCATATCTCCCTACCCTCTCAATATGACTGTTGTAGCCATTTCTAGTAAATATGATTCCAAGAATGGGATTCAGACCAAACCTCCCACGTTTACTCCAAAGGACTATGATACCTTGAAAATCCAAATAGAGCATTTCATAAGGAATCAAGATATAAGACTTTGACTGTTTATTCTAAATGAAGCATATGTCCCCATAGTCCAAGCTACTAGTGAAAGTGGAGCCATGATTCCCAAAGATTCTACAAAGTACTCAGATCAAGATCTGAGGAATGTGGATATGGACTTGAAGTCTTTGTTGCTGATCATAATGAGTATACCCAATAGAATCATGTATGGCTTTAAGAAGTTCATATCTACTTAAAAGTTATAGTAAGCTTTAAAAGATAGATTTGAAGGAATAGAGGACATGAATAAAAAGAAAATAGATATCTTGAAATAGAAGTTTGAAAAATTTGATTTCATAAGGGGAGAAACCATGACTACTTCATATTTTAGTTATGTTTGTAGATACATATGTATCTAGTTTATGAGCTTAATATAAAAGTCTTTCATGTCTTACATATATCTAAATGGATGGTTGAATGAAGTACAATGTGTGGTTTATGCTTATAATGTTTAATATGTCATTGATTATTGTATCTTAATGCTTATTGAACTAACTATATAGGTTTGTGGTTGTTTGAATAGATCTAAGTCAATTAATGATTGTGAAACATATTCAAACTTAGTCATATGAAATTCTCATGTGAATGGCCCATGCTAATGGACCATACGCATGAACAATTTCATGTTAATGAACCAGTCGCACGACTGAACCAGGAGACTGGATCAGTCGCATGATTGTAACATGAGATTGACTCAGTCGCACGACTGAACACTCAGTCATGCGAATGGATCAACCGCATGACTCAATCACACGACTAAACCATGCTAATGGTTTAGTCGCCCGAATGAGAAACCCTAACCTATAAATACCACTTAAATCGTGGAAAAACATAACACTTCAAAAACCTACGTACTAAATCGTACCCTAGCCATCCAGAGACTTCTAAGAACCTGTTCCAAGTTCATAGATCGCACTAGATCGATTACCAATCGTTCTTAACGTTTAGATACAATCTACAATTGTTTCTACGTGCGTTCTCACTGATTGGATCGCCAATCAAATAGGATTCTGCACTATTTGACTTGGTATACACGTATATCAGTTAGTATTTCATTTGATACAAGATCCTAACAAGTGGTATCAGAGCTTTGGCTCTTGATTTACGTGTGATTCGATCGTTTTTTATATAAAAATTGTGTTTTCTACTAAAAACGCAATATTTTTGTGTCAAACGGTGTCTTAGACGTCTCCAGTTCGTAAAGTTAACTTTTTCCTGCTTACGGCAATTAGGGTTAGTGAAAATTCATGTTTGTGCGCCCAAAATACCTTAAACCTTCGAACTCTCAAAATCCAGCAGCTTCAGTCGCACGATTGACTCAATTGCACGACTGAATTCATACGCATCCCTCATATGCACGATTGGACTCATTCATACCTCTATTCGTACGACTGAACTGTCTAGTCATATTGTTCATTCGCACCTGTCCATACGCACGATTGACTCATTCGCATTGGTTCATTCGCACGTTTGAACCATTCGCATTATTCAATCGCCCGAATAGCCTAATCGCACACCTCTCCATTTGCACAAGTAAAGCAGTTTTCCCCAAAGTTTAATGTTAAGAGTAATGGAGGATCAGTATTCAGCGTTTACCGCAGGTAGAAATTCAAGGATCCAGAATCTATTGCTTCTGGAAAACGAAGTGGGAATCATAACAAACGACCAAAGCTAATCACGTTAGATGATTACCCGCAGTGGAAGAAAAGATTCGAGATCTACTTGAATGGAGTAGATCCAAATCTGTGGGAGTCGATAGAGATGGGGTATAGCATGAATGTAGGGATAGATGGAGTCAAACATACATTAGGGGCATGACTGATGGACAAAAGGTTAAGTACAACGCTAAGAAGAAAGTCTATGCTTTGCTCACTTAGTCAATTCCGAATGACATTTTCCATCAATTTTCTGAGAACAAGCAAGCAAAAAAGCTATGGGATGCATTGGAAAAGAGGTATGACATTAATGCATCATTAAAAGCTCTAAAGGCTAAAGCATTGAAGAAAGAGTTTGAAAACTTCTCGTCAATGGGAAAAGAGAGCTTGGACGATGTAATTGATTAGTTCTATCACTTGATGAGTGAGTTGCACACTCATGGAGTTACTACGTCTATGGAAGACAAAGTTCAAACTTTGCAGATGGTTTGCCAGAGAAGTGGAGTTCGTTTGTCTCCAACCTCAGACAAAATGATATGCTAGTGAAGTTAGACATCAACGACTTCATTCTGAAGCTGCGGGAGGAAGAGTTGAGGATGAAGTATAGGGCATAAAGTCTACTTATGATCAGAATCCAGCTCTATACAACTCAAATCCACAAGCCAAAACATTTGGAGCTCCACTACAAACAGCTTTTGTGTCTAGTTCAGCTGGTCCATCACAAGCCTCTTCTTTAGGATCTAACACGTCAAGGTCGTCTGGTACCCAATACATAGCACCTGAAGCAAATGCTACAAAACTGAAGACCGAGAATCTCAAAAATATGACTGTTAAGGTAGCAAAGGATCACATGGACCTCTTATCAGCGGTAATCCACTCCTATGACGAGCTAGTTGCTGGGAAAATTGGGAACTGCCATCTAGCAAATGAGGACTATGAGCAGGTAGACGAGACAGAGCTGGAACGGATGGACATAATGTGGGCCTTAGCAAGTGCTGTCTGAGAGCGAAGAAATTTGTCAAGAAAACCGGATAGAACCTGGTTGCTACTAAGGACACAACTTTCAGTTTTAACAAGTCGAAGGTTACCAGCTTCAACTATAGGGAAAAGGGGCACTTCAAACGTGAGTGTGTGAAGCCCAAAAAGACAAGAAATGGGAATCCTCTCTCATCCTTTAATCATCAGGATAAACCCACGAGTAGTCCTACTTCGTCAAGCAAGGATCCTAAAGCCTTGACTGCTCATGATGACGAAGGACAATATTTGATCTTTCGGTTTGTGTCTTCGGGAGAATCCAACATTACTAGTGTCGAGGACTTAGATGACGACTCAGCAAGTGAGGGTGATATTGCAGTGGAGCTCGCGATGTCAAATATTGAAGAATCTGCAACTGTGGTTGATCACCTGCCTGAAGAAGGGACAAGCTCAACAAGTCCAGAATCACCAGAACCAGAAACGTCAGACTCTTCCTTGATGGCTGATTCAACCACTCCCTCTCAAGTAAGTTCCACTACTCAACTTTTCAATAATCATGCTTGTTCTGATTGTAATAAATTTAGGGAAAGCATTGATTTAAAATTTGCTAGGTTATTAGACCATAATGATAACTTAGTAAAGGACTTACAATTGTGCACTGAAGCAAATAGAGTCTTAAAACAAAATGAGCACAGCTATAAAGAAAAGATAGAACTCTTGAACAAACAGCTTAAGGAAACTGAAGTTGTAGCCTTTAACCAAGCTAATGACATTAAGTTCTATCTGAACGCCCTAGAAGACACTAAGAAACAAAAGGTAGTTTTAGAAGTAGAAGTAAATTCCTTAAAACAAAAACTACATAGTTGGACAAGTTCCTCTCACATTGTCCAACATTTAGTGAGAGAACGCAACAATGGGGAGGATTTGGGATATAAAGTGGTTCCACCACCACATGAGACCTTGATGAATGCAAAAAGTAAATCAATCAATAATAACCCAATCAAGGATCATGTGGTGTCCACTCCTCTAGTAAGTGACCCAGATACCATATGTACGTCTAATGAATCTGGCACTAAACTAAAGGAGGCCACTTCAAAATCACAAGGTAAATGCCTTGTGTCAATCTGAACAAAAAATTTGAAATGGTTAAAGTTATGTCTAGGTCAACCAAGTCTAATTCTGAACCCAAAAAGACCAAACATGTTAACCATCCACGTGCTTCATGTCTAAGTCCAAAAAAATAAAAAGGAAAGGATGTAAAAAATGTTCAAACAATTAATTTTGTTAAACCATATAAAACATCTAAGCAAGAAATGTCAAAACCCAAACAAAAAAAATGTCACACGTGTGTCCCACACTTCTCCACAGAAACATTTAAATCGTCAAGTTGAAAGCAGATCATGCTACAATTGTGGAAAGTGTGGACACATTGCGTCTTATTGTCCTTATTATCAGAAACCAAAGAAGAAGGTTGAACTTTATGACACTAAAGTAAGCTCTTCCAAAAGAAGATCCATGACTCCACCAATAAGAGTCAGTGAACCTAAAGTTCAACCTATCAACCAGTCGTCTATCTATCACAAACAGGCCTTGCATAAGACTGGCTTATGGAAAGCGAAATCTGTCCATGAATTTGATAATGAGAATAAGAAGACCATAGATCTTCCCTCACCCTCAAAAGGTCAATGGGTGGAATTTATGTTGAGTGATGCCTCTAGGTCACCCAAGCCAGTTAAGGCTTGGGTCCCTAACCTCAACTAATCATTTTCATTGAATGTGCAGGGTGTTCGCTATAGTGCTGAAACAAATACTTGGCTCGTAGATAGCAGAGCATCTAGGCACATGACTGGAAACTGGGCACTCCTGTCAAACGTCAAACAAATTAAGGAGGTCATGTTTCCTTTGCGGGAAATAAAGGAGGTTACATTATAGCTCAAGGGGAGATAGGGAACGAGAAAGTAAAGTTTGATAAGGTAAACTACGTTCAACAACTACAAAACAATTTACTTTTTGTGTCCCAAATTTGTGATAAGGGTTTTAAGGTAGTTTTTTATACAAAAAGTGCTATGCCCTGAAAAAGGAATATGTGATCCCGGAGGACCAAGTCTTAATGTCTGCCTAAAGATATAATGATCTTTATGTCTTGGATCTATCGAAGGCCTCACAACAGAGCATCAAATATAGTGCTTCTTGTCAAAAGCTACCAAGAAGGATTCAATCTCCTACCATAGGATAATGGGACACGTCAATCCACGGAAGATGAATCACTTGATCCAGAATGATCTAGTGAGGGGAGTAAACGTCAAAAACTTCCAACTCCCAGATTTTTGTGTCGCCTGCAAGAAAGGCAAACAGACGAAGAAGTCTGATAAGGAAAAGAAGGTTCATTCCATTGAACTGCCTCTTGAGCTTCTTCACATGGATCTGTTTTGTTCAGTAAGTACAAGGTGCATCGCAGGCGACTTGTACTGCTATGTAGTTACAGATGACTACTCAAGATTCTCTTGGGTGATGTTTCTGAAGTCAAAATCGGAAACATTTGAGTCATTCAAAGAGTTAGTAACTATACTCGAGTCTCTTTACAAGCTGAAGGTAAGACAAGTCCACTCAGACAACGGAACCGAGTTCAAGAATCAATGGATGGAGGCTTTCTGCAAAGAAAAGGGAATTGTGCATCAGGTCACGTCCGCCTACACTCCTCAGATGAATGGCGTTGCTGAGAGAAAGAATCACAATTAATAGAGACAGTACGGACAATGCTAGCAGACTTGAAGCTGCCTATCCAATTTTGGAATGAGGCAGTAGCCAATGGGTGTTACACGTTAAATCGAGTTCTGGTAGTTAAGCGCCATGGAAAGACGTGTTATGAGTTACTTCAACGATGTAAACCAAATTTGGAGTATCTCGAACCATTTGGAGCACCATGCACGTTGCTGAAGAAGACTTAGGATGGGAAGTTTAGCGAGAAGGCTGAAGAGGGTATCTTTCTAGGATACAACATACCGAATAAGAGAGTTTACAACAACTCAACGGGTCAAGTAGAAGTGTGGTGTAACGTAGATGTTCAGAGATACACCACCCCTCCTGCTGGAAAAGGACCCGCATTCTTTTTCGACTATGATGGATTCTTCAAGTCCTTTAACATACCTCTATCTTCATCTGACGATGAGTTAGCAGCCAAAATGATGTATGATGTCTTAAACACACCATCACAAGACATCACATCATCTGGTTCACAAGGTGAATCTACTAATCATTCAGGGGGAACACTTGAAGCTAGTGATTCCTCCTCTAACGATGAAGCCATGGAGAATAATCAGAACAATCAAGAGGCACAGGTTCCTGTTACTGCAAGTCCACAAGCATCTGACAATTATGCCTCTGAGTCTTCAAAACCTCACACTCCTTCTGTCTCAGATACAGAACCAAATGTTCATAATCTTGATTCTAAGGTAGTTGTTCCCACCACTCCTGGATCACGCCTAAATGTCTATCATCCTTGGACAATGTCATTGGGGATGTAAGATCAGGAGTTCAGACAAGAAATTAGTTGTATTCAGTTGATTATGCCTTGTTAATAGAGAAAGGGTACCTTCACGATGATGCTTATCATTGTCTTGTGTCTCAGTTCGAGCCAAAATACGTTAGTGAAGCCTAAATGATGAGGCATGGGTGAGTGCCATGCAAGAAGAACTTCTTCAGTTTAAGAAGTTAGGTGTATAGACACTTGTGATAGACCTAAAGGTGCTAAAGTCATTGGTACCAAATGGGTCTTGAAGTGTAAGAAAGATGACCAAGGTGTCATCATCAGGAACAAGGCTCGACTTGTAGTTCAAGGATTTTGACAGGTCAAGGGAATAGATTACAATGAAGTATTTGCACCTATGGCAAGAATGGAAGCCATCTGTATCTTCCTAGCCTATGCCTCTTACATGAAGATTAAGTCTATCAATGGATGTAAAGAGTGCAGTTCTTCATGGTGAAATCCGAGAAACAGTGTATTTGAGGATCCATATCATCGGGACAGAGTTTACAAACTGGATAAGGCTCTCTACGGGCTTCCCCAAGCTTCGAGAGCATGGTATGAAAAACTCTCAACTCACCTTGTGAAACACGGATTTTGCAGAGGTGTAATTGACTGTACACTGTTCATCAAAGAGAAAGATGGTGATCTACTGCCGGTTCAGATTTACGTTGATGACATAATCTTCGGTTCCAAGAACGAAGAATTATGTAAAGAATTTGAAGCAGTGATGAAGGCATAATTTGAAATGAGTGCCACGGGAGAGATGAAGTTCTTTCTCGGGTTACAGGTGGATCAAACACCAAAGGGATATTTCTACATCAGACCAAGTATGTAGGGGATATTCTCAGTCGGTTTGACATGGAGAATGCTTCCGCAGCTGGGGCTCCTCTTGCTACAAATCGTGACGTAGCACACGATGAGAATGGTGATTTGGTTGACGGCACCATGTACCGAGGAATGATTGGATCCCTCATGTACCTCACTGCCTCAAGACCTGATATTATGTATGCAACATGTCTTTGTTCAAGATATCAGGCAAAACCAAAAGTTAACCATCTTATTGGGGTCAAAAGGATATTCCGTTATCTAAAGGGTACATCAAAACTTGGGTTGTGGTATCCTCATGACGATGACTTTGTGCTTACCGCGTATAGTGATTTGGATAATGGCGGCTACAAGATGACTTACAAATCCACCTCAGCAGGTTGTCAATTCTTTGGGAGAAGATTAGTCACGTGGCAGTGTAAGAAGCAGACATCAGTTGCGTTGTCAACTTGTGAAGCTTAATATGTTGTTGCGGCAAGCTGTTGTTCTCAAATCATATGGATTCAACAACAGATGCGGGACTACAGTTTGCAATTTTCTAACACCCCTATCTTTGTTGATAATTCTGCTACAATAGCCATTACTAAAAATCCAATCCAACATCCTAAGACCAAACACATCGGCATAAAATATCACTTTATACGTGATGCTTTGAAAAGAATCTAATCAATGTCGTTAAAATAAACACGGATTTTCAACGCACTGACCTCTATACAAAAGCTTTGATAAACCACGTTTTCTATACTTGTTAGAGGTCAACGACGTTAGAAAGAAAAGTGAGGTAATTCAAGAGATGACCATGCTTAGTCCGATGCGTAAAGTAAAATTTTCTTTTATTATTCTTTAATTTTAGTTTATTTTATTTAATTAATTTTATTGTTGTTATTTCTTCGCCTATTAAAATCCAAAAAATGCAATTCTTTTACGGTTTTAGAATTTAGAGGAAGAATAGGTTAAGTCAGTAATTAAAAAAAATAAGGGAGGAGGATAGGCAAGCTGATAGAAATGAGATCGTAACCGAGATATCGACTCAACGACTATGGAAAATGATAGTACACAAGAACAAAGCATTTGGGACTTTAAAAGATTTAAATTGAATTAGATGCGATGTTCAAAGTACAAGTCTGAGAAGTCCAAGCAAAAATAAAAGAAAAAAAATAGTAAAACTAGCGACTACTAAAGTAACATGGAGAAAGTAGACGTAGAGGTTGCTAGACCATTAGATGATATGTCGGTAGATTCAACACAATAGATAAGTAGACATCTTTGGTGATTTCAAGTTCAAACTAAGCTGTTCAACAAGCTGTGGGTTATCATCTTATCTCTAGATAACACAATCAACAAAGTTCCAATAAGGGGTGACGAGCAAAATAAACGCCATAAATGTGTGTGGATGACCAACATATGAGCAAAAGCACATGATGAAAATGCAAAAAGCAATCAAACTGATAACCTATGTTGTTGGTGCAATCTGTGCAACAAAATAAATTGCTCAAACAAGAAGATAGGTTATGTGCCTCTCTGTTGTGCGGTGGCTCTGACTTGAGGATAAGCATAATCTATATATTCTAGAATTTATTGTTGTTTGCCGGCTCTCTGCTGTACGGTGACACTGACCTGAGGCTTGGCTTGTCTTTGAAAGCTCTAAGAATAGTTTCTTCTTGTCAAAATACACGTAGACCGCTCAAAAATCTCCTGAGAAATGTTGATTACCATATAAGCGTGGGATCCACAAATACTTGTTGAAATAATTAAACCTTAAACCATCACCAATCTGTGTCAAAAGTCTGTGTATGGATTTAAGTGGACAAATATACTAACAATCATCATGGCTGAAATTCTTGAAAGTCCAAATCAAAGTGTGCGTCTTATAGTACTAGTATGATTTTCAAAATTTGCTAATGACTCTTGACGAAAACAAGAATCTAGCATCAAATGTTTTTAGTAACTCATCCTGAATGATTTGATTACCTGTATGATTCCATAATGAATCAATTCTCTTATGGTCAAAATAACTTGAAGCTGCCTGTTGAAGAAATAAATCTGTTAGATTTCAATCGTAGGATTTCCACCTCCCACAAAATCACAAAAATATGTCTTAATTTTAGTAGTTTCTCTTGTTTAAGTTTGTTAATTTAGGTTATATGTCGAACTATGTCATGGAATTCCATCTGGGATTATTCACTTAAAAAGGGTCACGTCTGAGATGACCAAACGTGCTTTCAATTTAAATGGGTCACGTCTGAGGTGACAAAACGTGTTTTGTTTAAAAAGGATCACGACTGAGGTGATCAAAAGTTTTCAAAGTAAAATGATCTTGTATGAGATGATCAAATACTCGTAATGTTTAATCAACTGTTAAATGGTGTAAAATGTCAATTGGTCATAAAGTCAATACCATAAGTATGATCCATTCGCACAACTGGACCATGAGTATGGACCAGTCGTCCGATTGGACCATACTTATGCACTAAAAAACCGAATGAAGCATGAGTATGAACCATTCACACGAATGGCTTACAAGATTGAGCCAGTCGCCCGAATAGAGTTGTGCGAATGAGTCAGTCGCCCGAATAGAGTTGTGCGAATGAGTCAGTCGCCCGACTAAAACCCAGTCGCCGACTGGATGTGATCGACTGAACAATCGCAAGACTGAGATCCAATCGCCCGAATGAAAAGAGCGAATGGTTCCAGTCACCCGATTGAAATCAGATTCAGTATAAATAGGACAATAGTCGATTGCATATGTTCATCACCACCCATTCTCCCTAAAATTGCATAAGGGCCGTTACTCTGCCAAAATTTCTTCAGACCTAATTTGACTACATGTTGCGACATTCTGACGTTTCTAGTGTTTACACAGGTATAATGCAGTGCAATCTACCAAAAATTCAATCGATTTGATACCAAAATCACGACATTCTCCCTAACCAAGAACTGAAACTAAGTTGGACAAATACCCTAACTAAACTAAGTAAAATGTTGAAATCAAGGTTATTAGGTGATTAGTAGAGTGATTGCGAGTCGAATGAACCAATACACAATGTCTAATTTGAAGTTTTGGTCAAAATTCAAATTTCATTCGAATAGATAGTAGGTCAGGCGACTGGACACCCGGATAAACTCCAATCGCACGACTGAACTGGCCAAACAACTCAGTCGGCCAAATGAATAATACGAATGAGCTCGGTCGACCGACTAAACCAATCGCGGGTTCAGTCACCGATTGAACTCAGTCGCATGTTCAGTCACCCGACTGTATTCAGTCGCATGTTAGGTCAAACAACTGAACCTAGTCGTGTGGTTCAATCGCATGATTGAACCAGACTGATTTCAAACAGGTTAATTACAAATGGTTTCTGTTGTGTGGTGATCTAATGCCTATGTGTCTTGTATTACAGATTGCTGGCTGATAGATGGACCATCAACCCCAAGCATAATATTTGTGCCCATTTGGATGCCACAACTCGAAACGATGCCGAGTTTGCTGGGATCATTGCATTCCTAAAGAGATCCCGGATTCACAGAGCTATATCCACATCGTGCACTCCTTATAGGTCATACAGCAGGCCTTCTGGGAAGGGGTATCGGTTGATCGTTCACATAAGCCCTACAACATCCGGAGTACCATTTTTGGGATGGATATAAGGTGACAACTGCTGATATTTGTCGAGTACTAGATCTGGGTGATGATGCAGATCACCAGACCAGGCTACACCCTCTGACAGTGAGAGGGTGCTTCCTCAGGATGAAGTATGTTGGGGGACATAAATGCAAGTGTGTTGAACAAAAGCAACCTGTGTCCCCAGTTTAAGTACTTGGCACATGTGATACTGAAGTGCATAGCGTCGAGGAGGGGTGGCTTTGATGACCTCTCAGACCAGATCCAGAATGCCTACGTGGCACTGGTACTCAACCACCCCCTCAGTTTCTCCAGTATGATATTTGCCTACCTCATAAAGAACCTTGAGACCAAGGGCAAATAGGGCTTCTGCATGTATCCAAGGTTCTTACAGATGATTATTGATGAGAAGCTGCCTACCTTGCCCAAGGAGAGCCACGATCTTGTATCGCTTGAGATTATGGATGACACGACCTTGGGCCGCATGAAGGTCTACAGTGGGGAAGCAAGTCAAGCCCCTGTGAAGAGACTCTTTAGGCATCTGGCCCAGGCTGATTACATGGCGCCGGCTAGGTGAAAGTGGCGCCATGAGGAGAGTGACTCAGATGTTGACCAAATTGCTCTTCCATCTGATGACTCCGACGATTACGGTGCACCGGCAGAGACTCTGGGCCCGCTTCTACTAGGGGCCCCACTACCCATGTTATACCTCTACCACCCGCTCATGGAGAAGCCACCACCGCCGGTTTCCATCAGGACTTTGCCCTCCTGATGAAGAGGAGGAAAGTGACGAGGAGCCTCTGACGAGGATGTGGGCAGCAGGGTGGTTGCCACAGAGAGAGGTTTGAGGACGTTGGTGGATGCCTAGGGGAGTCCGGGGATGCTGCTGCTGAGTCACATCCCTCATATGCCCCGGACCCGCCCAACAGCCAAGGGGGAGCCTCAGTGCCTAGAGGCTCAAGGAAGAAGAGGCTGGCACACTCTTATGGCAAGAAGGGAAAAATACTGAAGTTTACCTTGACCTCATCTACCCCCACATCCACTACCTCAGCAACACCTTCCACCACTACCACCACCACTACTACCACACCACCTGCCACCACCACTACCACCTCACATACCACTCCCACACCCACTCCACCAATTACCCACATCCCATCCACCACCACTACAGCTCATCCACCACCACCGACATCTATACCACCCCTAATATTCACCACTGCCACCACCACCACCACTAGCCACCAAGCCGGACCATCATCCCACCTTACATACCACACAGGATCATATCTACCCCTATTGGGGTAGAGGAACAGTTTTTAGCACTTAACCATATGGTGCTGAAGCTATTAGCTGCTGATGAGGAGAAGACTGCCAACTATGTCAGCTTGTGGAGCTAAACGCTACCCAAGCACAGCAGATCTCATAGCAAGCTGAGCAAATTACCCAACTCCAGGAGCAAGACGTCCTCTTAGAAAAGAGGATAGAGGAATTGGAGGCATCAAACAAGACCATCATGCTCAATCTCAAGGGCTCAAAGGATGAGCCACTCAAGATAAGAGAAGGAGATGATGATGATGATGATGATGATGATGATGATGATTGTGAAGATGATGATAGTGATGATGATGAGGCCAGTGAGAAGGAAAAGACAAGAGAAAGGCAGAACAGTGATGATGATGAAGAAGGAGATGCAAATGCATCTACCTCAGCTCAAGGTCAAGAGAGACGTACAAAGAGAAATCAAGACCAAGGAGCCTCATCTTTTGCCCCTCCTACTGACGCGCCGGCTATTCAGGGGAAAAGTAATGTTTAGACATTTATGTACTTGAAAACTTTGTAATGGAATTTTGGATTAATATTGCGTAAATAATGTTTATGTATATATTTGATGTTTACTGTTTTGATTATTGACTAATGGTTGATGTGTTACATGTTTTAAATCATGCAGATCCAAATTTTCAAAGAGATGAATACAATGTTGCTCCCCTTCAGCAGATCAAGACTCAACTCATAATGATTCTTGATCTGCAAGGGATAGTCAGGAGATCTGTGAGTTACACTCCTGAAGAAGGAGAAATAATTCATGATCTCACTGATGAGCAATTGGCCAAAATATTCCGACTGAATCCTGACGAGATCATGAAGGATGCTCCTACTGTGGACATGCACAGTGATGATGAGTTAACGATGTCGATGAAGTCGAAATTGAAGACGTCACTGCACAGCATTATCCAGAGTATGCTAACAATGAGGGAAATATAGTCCCTAATCTAGGTGACTCCCTTGTTAGTGATACTTTTGAAACTCTGGATAAGATGGAGCAAGAGTCGGAGAAGAAGGAAGATCAGACCCAAGCCTTAGAAGCTGATGTCAATATCAGAAAGGCTGAATGGGCAACAAGTTTTGCAGAAATTAGAGCCCAGCACAGTGCTCCAAAGTCAAATGTCTACACCAAACTAAATAAAGTGAAGAAGCATCACAAGGTGTTAGCCAAAATTATAGCGTGGGCCTATTTTGAAGATCTTAACATTGATGCTATTAAAGAGAGAAGGGGATCGAGTACTTCAGATTCCCACACGATCTGAAGACTCTTCCGGGTTTTAAGCTTAACCAGCTAGCAAAATTGAAGTTGTTATATGCTGACCCACGTAAGATGTCAGGCTGGTTTGAAGCTACATTAAAGAGAGAGTACCACACCAGGTGGGTCAACTTCAAACCTCAACAACCAACGAGGTATATCAGAAGATCTGAAGTTGATGCCATTACTGGAAAACCAAAAATAATGTTGAAGTAGAGTCCTCCGCGCATGATGTCTAGAATCTCTCTACGGGAAATGCCAAAGGACTTCACTCCACACTTAAGTGGTGGTACTATGATTGGAGAACAAGGGAGGCAGTCATAGTGTTGAACAGAAATGGTAGTATGGAAACTATTAGAGTGGTTGACCCCATGTGGCTCACTAACTTGTCGGCTGATGATGTTTACACCTTATACAAGTGGCCACTGTTCTATGACTCGCAGGATATTGTACAAGCTCTCCAATTCTAGAATGTGATACGGCTTTGCTTTGCTTTTGAAATACATGCAGGAGTCACAAGAGAGGAGAAATACAAGATATATGAAGAGCTAATGAAGAATGTTAGACGATAGACTAAACTAGGTCCAAGGGGGAGTTTGTAGATACATATGTACCTAGTTTATGAGCTTAATGTAAAAGTCTTTCATGTCTTACATATATGTAAATGGATGTTTGAATGAAATACAATGTGTAGTTTATGCTTATAATGTTTAATATTTCATTGATTATTGTATGTTAACGCTTATTGAACTAACTATATAGGTTTGTGGTTGTTTGAATAGATCTAAGTCAATAAATGATTGTGAAACATATTCAAACTTAGTCATATGAAGTTCTCATGCGAATGGCCCATGCTAATGGACCATACGCATGAACAACTTCATGCTAATGAACAAGTCGCACGACTGAACCAGGAGACTGGATCAATCGCATGATTGTAACATGAGATTGAATCAGTCACACGACTAAACACTCAGTCGTGCGAATGGATCAACCGCATGACTCAATCGCACGACTGAACCATGCTAATGGTTCAGTCGCCCGATTGAGAAACCCTAACCTATAAATACCACTTAAGTCGTGGAAAAACATAACACTTCAAAAACCTACGTACTAAATCGTACTCTAGCCGTCCAGAGACCTCTAAGAACCTGTTCCAAGTTCATAGATTGCACTAGATCGATTACCAATCGTTCTTAATGTTTAGATTCAATCTACAATTGTTTCTACGTGTGTTCTCACCGATTGGATCGCCAATCAAATAGGATTCCGCACTATTTGACTTGGTATACACGTATTTAGTTAGTATTTCGTTCAATACAAGATCCTAACAATGTTGAACTTCTAGACTCTATAAATGAAGTTAGAGTGCAGATGGAGAATAATGATATTCTCATAAAGTTCTTGAGATATTTACCAAAGAATGGACAGTCTACACTATGTCAATCTGAAAAACTGAGAATCTGAAGACAATGAGTTTTGAGCTATTATATGGTATCCTGAGTGCTTATCAAATGGAGATGAATGTAGATGTAAAATCCATGGGTAGATCTTCAAACTCCGTAAAGTCATCAGAGCCAATTCACTATCACTCCCACTGCCAAATATATCAAACTCCCATGGTGACTCATCAATCACCTATTATCACCTACCCTGGATCTCCAATTGCTGAATCTCAAACATCCCCATCATTCAGCAGATGGAATCTGCTAGCCTCTCCATCCTTTTCACAATCATATCCCATAAACTCTACTTTCATTAGTGACCAAGCCAACTTCTTTCAACTCTCTGAAGAAGAACTGGAGTGTATTAATCTAGATGACCTTGAAAAAATAGATATCAACTACCAGATATCACTGATATCCTTAAAGCCCAAGCTGTTTTAGCTGAAAACTATAAGAAATTTCTAAAGCAAAAAAAAAATTTGGATTTGGGTTTGACAAAAGCAAGGTGAAGTGCTTAAACTACAACCAACTAAGACAATTTGCCAAAGAATGCAAAGCACCAAAGTCTAACCTATCTCTTCTAACCTCATCAAACCATCAACAACACTCAACTCATCAAGACCCTCCCTCCTAATTCAGCTAGATAAATACAACAGAAGTTACTTCAGGGGAAGAGGTGATTGATCGGAGCTTCCAAGTGAAAGATGTTACACCCATCAACAATGTATTGATGGCTGGAAGTTCAACCTCCTTGCCTCAGGTAACATTTGAAACCTATTGTACCCCTAAATGTATAGCAAAGGTTAACTTGTACACAAATCATAATTTAGATCTCATGAAAGATGTAGAATCAATCAATCTTGTTAAAGTTGATTTTAAGAAAACTGACCAAGCTTAAAAGGATAAAATAATATAGCTAGAAAACATTTTTTTCACAATTAAAACATGTACAAACCAACTTAGAGACCCAAATTGATGATCTTTTGAGCAGATTAAAATCAGCACATGGTGATTTAGCCATAGCTAAAACCTATGTAGATAAATATAATATTCAAACTGAAAAGTTTAAAAATTTTACTTGCATTTACCAAAACACCCAAAATTGTATCATACCAAGATAGGTTTTAGGTATAATTCTATGGAACCTCCAACAAGATATACTCCCATATATACCCCTAAGTGCAACCTTAAGGTAAAGAAGCAAGTATCTGTTAAACCCATCTGTACAAAGAAATATGTTGAAAGGATTGAGACAGAAGAGAAGGAGGATAAAGATGGAAAAGTTGAATATGTAAATAAAGAGGATTAGAAGAAAGAAGAGAAGGAGTAGGATAAAAAAAGGAGAAGGATAGAAAGAAAAAGGATCTGAAAGCAAAATGAAATTAGGATGTGATTAAGAAGATACAAATTTTAAAAGAAAAGTCATCTTCTGAGTCACATCAGCTATCTGTGAAGTCAGATTCTTCTAACAAAACAAAGCTTCAATCAAAGGACAACTACAACAATAAGAACCACTCCAGAAGTTGTTATGTAGGAACCTCGACTCTTTTGAAATAAGACCACAACCATATATTCAAAGGTACATTGCTATAGCAGTTGAAATTCATAACAAAAGGTTTGCAAAGAAGAAAAAAGACTTGTCCACTCATGCTGCTGATCAAAAGAAAAACAAGAAAATGGGTGGAACCAAGGAAAGGAAAACTAAGAAAAAGAAAAAGGAGCTACAAGAGATAAGACAGATGTTGTAGTTAGTAAAGTAAAAGATAAAAATCACATGCCTAATATGTGAGAAAGACAGTCACTTTGCAAAAGATTGTCAATACAATCTCATAGCTCACTCCTTCGAACATTCCAAACGCTCCAAAAAGTTTGCAACTGCCAAATGACTATTAAACAAACATATTTAGCAGAAGAATCACTCAAGTGCCGAAATCAAGAAAAATTCAGCACCCATGAATGGTCTTCCGACTAACTTAGTTGTTGCATATCAAAAGAAAATGAAGAAGTTAGAGAACCCTTCACCATCTCCAAAAGCTTCAAATGGCCACACCAAATGTGCAAGAATCAGGCAAAGCCAAACAAAAAGCCGGGAATCAAAGACATCTGTCGAAACCTTAGTTGACCCAAAACAAACTCTCCACCCCCCTTAGCAGTTACCATTCACTTAAAACTACTAAACATTGGAAGACCCAAAATTAAACAAGCTTGGGTCCCCATTCATCGCTATCCAAATTGTTTATGTGTAGGATCCTCCACCGACCATAACTAACTTATGGATTGTGGAAAGTGGATGTCCCCGATGCATGAATCTAGAACCATATAACGATGAATATATTATAGAAATGTCCACTCATGCTGATCAAAAGAAAAACAATATATGAATGGAACCAAGGGAGGGAAGACTAAGAAGATAAGAATGAGCTACAAGAGATTAATCAGATGCTAAAGCTAGCAAAGCTGAAGATAAAAATTATATGCCTAATGTGCGGGGAAGATAGTCATTTTGCAAAAGATGTCAATACATCCCATATCACACTCATTCAAACATTCCAAACTCTCCAACAATTCTGCAGCTACCAAACGACTATTAAAAGAACATATTTAGCAGAAAAATAACTCAAGTGTTGAAATCAAGAAAAATTCAGCACTCATGAATGATCTGTCGAACAAATCAGCAGTTACATATCAAAAAAAAGAAAGAGGTTGGAGAACCCTTTACCATCTCCAAAAGCTTCAAAGGGTCACACCAAAAAGGATGATGTCAAAGAATCAGGCAAAGCCAAACAAAAAGCCTGTGAACCAAAGACATCTTCTGAAACCTTAGTTTACCCAAACCAACTCTCAGTCCCTCAACATTTACCATTGACTTAAAACTACTAAAAATTTGAAAGACGTAAGACTAAACTAGCTTGGGTCCCCATTAATCACTAACCAAATTGTTTATGTGTAGGATAATCCACAGGCCAAAACTAACTTGTGAATTATAAATAGTGGATGCTCCTGACACGTGACAGGTGATAGATCATACATGCTGAATCTAGAATCATATAATGGTGGAGCTATTGCCTTTGCCAGTGATACAAAAGTATGATACATTACTGGCAAAGGGATAGTCCGTAATGGCAAGTAAGTGTTGATAAGGTGAACTATCTGAAAGAGTTAATTTATAATATACAGAGCATGTCTTAGTTATGTGACCCAAAGCATATCACTCTTTTCATAGAGCATGAATGTTTTGTTTTATCCCCATTTAAAATTCTAAATGATAAAATACTTTTAAAAGCTCCCAGAAAAGAAAATATGTACATGCTTAACATGCAAAACGCATCACCTTCAAGAAATGTATCTTGTTTAGTTTTTAAAGCTTCCTTGAATGAATCCTCTCTATGACACAATATATTGGCACATGTGAATCTCAAAATCAAGAACAAACTAGTTTAGAATGGGTTAGTCACTTGACTACCGGATAAGACGTTTGCATGTGCTTACCACTTTTGGTATTTTCTTTTTTTTCATCCTTCTTCTTAACAACATATTCTTCTCCCTTAATCTCTTCCTAATTAGACGTGCTACTGATGATCTTATCATTTCTCAAGGCCCCGAGCATAAACATTGTGCTAGAGGTTTATCATGGTTTGCATGTGTAATTTACCTTGAGATTATATCATGCTTGTTAAACTAGCAAGTTGAGACATATGATGTTCGTAAGTTCTTAATGCTACCTTTCGTCTCATGTTGGAAATATTTGTGCTAGTGGGTAAGGAATTTTACGATATCTTCTAAAATCATTACCCGATTACTTTTGTTTTGTAGGCCTTAGAAGAGAGACAATGGGGTGAATGAGCTTGATTTGTGCTTAAAGTTCTCCAGAATGGGATAAAAGATACAAAGTGATTTTTGGATGACTTCATGAGTCACCCCTTCTCAAAGAGTTTGATCAGCAGCAATTGTGATGATGGGAACCGGAGATCTAGTAATCTCTTCTTCTAGAAAGGATTTGGGTGAGTTTGATTCTTGGATTATTGGAGTGGTTTACGTGTAGTAAAATATCTTGGCATATAATGGTTAAAATTTTCGTATCCAAACTAGTTGTGCTAATATTATTAGTGTCATATGTAGCAAATAAAGTGATAAAATATGAAACTACTTTGACATGTAATGATTAAGCTTAATTGAAGTGGGGTTCATTTCTTCATGCCATAGAAATACGAATGATATTATTACTTAACCTTAGTAAAATAAAGAGGGAGAGTTAATAATAATTTATTAATGATAGCGTTAATAAATTGTAAATTAAATTTTGAATAAAAAATTCAATTCCATAGAGAATATCATTTTATTTAATTCAGCCTATTATCATGAATATATATATATATATGTATATATGTATATATGTATATATATATGTATATATTCATCATAATATATATATATATAATATATATATATATATATATATATATATATATATTATATATATATATATATATATGTATATGTATATGTATAGTGCAATAACCTTTTTTTTTAAAAGAATTGTAATGACACTAGACTTTTAACTGTTCTAATGTGCACTCTATCTAAATTTTCTAACCAATCATAGTTACAACTTACAATTGACATGTTATTTTAAGCTCCAAGTCATTATATCTTAAATTGCAAGTTGTAGTGATAGAAGTATCAAATATAACTAAACTCATATGTCATTCAAAATGTTGAATCATATTTTGTTATCCTATAACGAGATTTAACTCCTAGATAAAAGCAAATCATTACTTGATCCTTTTATCAATAGTTCAAATCTAATTAGGGTTAAAAGGTTAAAGAAGTATATTAACTAAGTTAATAAAGTGATTCTATTAACAACCCAGTATGTTTGTAGAAAGTATTCGATATTTAAGATAAAAAATTATACAAACAAACTATGAAAACGCGAGATATAATCATTTCACATAAGTTTTTAATCAAAACCAAGAAAGCAAACATAAGTGTTAAAATTAAGATGATCTAACCAAACATAATGACTAGATCAATGAAACCTAACAAGAAACAAAATATAAAAAAAAGTAGTAAAGAAAAAATAAATTAAACTGTCCTACTAAATCTCTATTTTGTCTATATATTACTTCGAGTAAATTACACGGATGAAGCTGAACTTTTTCAGAGTTTAAGATTTTAGTTCGTAGGAGTAGAAACACATTTTTAGTCCAAATGTTTAGAAAAATATAACACATTTCATCTTTTAATTAGATGGTTGTTAAAATTTCCATTAGATGAGTGTATAATTACCTTATTACCCTTTCATTCGAAAAATATAAAAGAAAAGAAAAAAAAATTAAAGATGTAAGTGGGCCACACTTTTAGACTAAAAATCATGGTTTTGAAAACCGGACCGGACCGGCCGGTCCGACCGGTTGGACCGGGAACCGGTCACCGAACCGGTCCGGTTCGGTGTTTAAAACTGTTTTACTGTTGAACCAGTGGTCGGACCGGTCGGACCGGGAACCGGATCGGTTGAACCGGCGGTCTGACCGCTTGAACCGGTGGTCGGACCGGTTGAACCGGTTTTTCTATAAATATTTTTAATTTTTTGTAATTTTACATATATTTATAAAAAATACGTATAATTTTATCCGGTTTTTATATACGGTCCGACCGGTTGAACCGGTCGGACCATCGGACCGGTAAGACGTCCGGTTCACTACCCGGTCCGGTTTTAAAAACATTGCTAAAAACTAGAAATTAAAGTTGTAGTTTTCTTCTACCCTAAACATCACCGAAAGATCTTTCTTCAAGCTTTATTATCACCAATTACAAGTGCTCCGTAAAACTAGTAAATATTGGAAGGTCATGAGTTTAAGTTTTACTCTTAGCAAATTGCATTTTCAATCTCTCTTGCACCTCGTACTTCACCGATCACCATATCCATCGCCTTAGTATCTCCACATCTGGTCACAAACATCACATTTTCTTTTTTGTTGGTCTTCTTTTTTTGATGAATTGAAGTCAAACCACCACAATCACGCTACCACCACAAGATTTAACTCGCTTGTGTGTGCAAACCAAAGGACAGGATTGCATCACTTTCACCATCATCGAATTCAATTAAGTGTAGCACAATCGAACAAAAGCCATGACTCAAGAAGCTTGAATTAGTTTTGAATTCGTGATAACTAAACCAAGACGTTGAAGTAAATGGAAGCACTCTATTGAGTTTTGATTGAATGAACAAATTTACAAATCTAAAAGTAGGGATTCAATTTATGATTTAAAATCTATTATCTCTTTTGATTTTTGATTGGATTAAAAGAAAGGTGCAGTTTGTTTAGTGAAATTCGAGATTAGAGTCGCTGGAAATGCAGCTGGAAGTGCGAACCAGCTAGACCGGAGAAAAATGTAGGGTCGGGGTGTTTTGGTAATTTTATATTTACTATATTTGTTTTTTAAATGGAAGAGCAAAAGAGTAATTCTACACCCATTTAACAAACATTTTGAAAGGCAATCTAACCGAGTGACAGAATGTGTTACGTTTTTTCAAACATTTAGACTAAACAGGCAACCTTTTATTTCTAAAGATCAAAGGTGAAATTTCGACAAACTTTTGGAACCATCCATATAATTTACTGTATTATTTCTTACTTTTCATTTCTGCCACTATCGTCGAGTAGATACTCCCGAGTGTGATGGGTTTTTGTTTTATTCACATTCAACTAGATTATAAACACGTATAATATATTATTTAAATAAAATTATTAAATTAACAATTACTAATTAGTATGTAGAAATTATAAATTAATTTTTGAAATAAGATGTGATTGAAATTATATGTAATTAGTAATCACTATCTTAAATAACAACACAATCAAAACATTTTAAAATCTTTCACCTTTAGTAAACTTTGTATTCCATTTTTTGAAAAAAAAAACTGTATTTTAAACAACTGCATTTAAAAAAATATATATTAAAAACGTCATATTAAATCTTATTTAAAAAATATTACATTTGATAATAACAAGAAACATGTTTTAAATTATTTAAAAAAATTGCTTTTAATTATGATATTATATCATTAAATCGCTAACTTGCTATGATAGTGTCGCATAAATAGGGCTCAGAAGATATGCGAAAAAAAAATATTTTTGTTTTATTTAAGAATATTTTCAGATTAAAAATTAATAATTATTACAAATTAGTTGTGATGAGGCTCAATTCCCAAGATCTAAAAGTACAGAAAAGTTTATTGTAGAAAATGCTACATCTCTTGCCATCACCTCAACAAGACTCTTTCATCTTTTCCTGCATAATTAGAAACATGCGTTTTGAGGTTCTTCTCTAGAATCTTGTCCATCGTAAAAAAATTTGTGAATTTTTATTCTTTAATCCTTTAAATACATTCCAATGCCCTTTTTAATCTCTCGTAATCGCACTCATTCGTAATCACACTCATTGCGATATTTAATGATGAAGCTACTCAAAACATATTTAACTCTTTGGTTATATCATTTGTTAAAGATGCTTATGAAATAAAATTTTTCTAGTCAAAGAAAGAGTTCACTATCGACAAATGTAATCTTCGTAGTTCTAATACACAGACTGTTTTCTAAGAACAACACAACTTCTTATAACCTGCACACTTGTGATTGATGGTTCCACTTCTAATGAGTAACTAATTTCTATGAAATTTCATTATTTATATTTTAATAAGTGGTGGAACAACATTAATTCTGCATTAGACAAAGTTACATCAAACCATTAGCAAGAAGAGGACCGGCATTAACACTAAAGGGGTGTTTGGTTGAAAGGAATGTAATGAAATTGAGAAATTAGTATAATTTTCAAGTAAATTTATGTTTGAGTGGATAATAAAATGTAAACCCAAAGAAATGTTTTTCACCTTAAATTTCCTTGTTTGTGAAATTTCAAATTCCCTCTTTAGGTAGAAAAATTTATAATCCCAAACCAAAATACTTTAAGATAAAACAAACTCTTGGATTTACTTTTAATTGCTCACTCAAACACAATTTATTTGAAAGTTATATTAGTTTCTTAATTTTATTCTATTTCATTTCATTCCTTTCAATCAAACGCCCCCTAAATTTAATGCAATAAACCACTACCCGCCTACCCATTACCACCCAACCATCACCTACTGTCACTTTACTCCTCAATCAAAGCCATACAACAACCACCCTTAACGTTACCATCTACACAATCAACACCCATTCAACATTCTATGGTCACCTAGTCACGTGTTGGTATCAACAAGCCCAAAGTTTCCCTAAGTTAATGATATACTTCGATTTTTTTTGTCTTGTTTCATGTTTTAGTATACAATTAGAGAGGTAAACCCTAAAATAAACAAACGAAAATAAACGAACTTTCCGCCGAACGGTTCACGAACTGTTTGCTGGATGTTCAGCTCGTTTGCAGCCTTACTAGTGTGCATCCCTTGTAGGGTTGTCGTGTTGACGTATAATGACTCTAGTCTTGTCTTTTGTGTCACACCCTCAAATCCACGTGAAAAGTATAACCGCGAGTCGTATGAAGGATATTGTCATTAGTTACCTTGAACGACCACTATATGTGTTTCTAAAACAAATATCAAAGTTTAAAATTCAAACGTTGCAAAAGCATATATAAAACAATCCCAAAAAACATTTAATAAAAGAGTATATGCTTAAAACACATGCCCAAAACCCGCAAGTAATAGTTAGTGTTGTGAAAATGTTTGAATATTTTGTGACCATGTTGTGTTCCTAATGTACTTGTGACTAGCAACCTGAGAAAGACATTATAGTGTTAAAACGGGGTTGGTGAGTTCATGAGTTTGTAAACAAGCAAAAATATTTAAGTCATAGTAACGTAAGCAAAGTGTACTGAATAGATATCTAGCTTATAACATAAGCATAAACAATAGTGCTTTCACGATCGAAGCTAAAGGTGTTCATTGGTTACCTTACGTCATGACTTACCCAGTCATGACAACTTGTTTGTAGTTTAGGACAATATTGCACCCACTTGATCTCTAGTCGTATGGGTGGGGTTCGCTAAACCACAATTGTACTACCCAATAATTTCCTGCTAATTATCCTTAATTAACAGTCCAAAAGAATAAGGCTTTCAATGGTAAATTACACTATGTAACATACAATACACAAACTTATAAAGTAAAGCGTTTTAAGTATGATTTCACCCCCAAAATAAGAATAAAAGTGGGACAATTAACTCACCTTAAGCGTATGCAAGACTAGAATATCGAGCTAGAAAGTAAAGCAACTAGTCACAAGCTACCGAAAGCATGTGAGTACATGAGTACGTGAAGAAGGGTTGGTTCATTATCTAATCAATCTTATTGATTCATATGTTTTAGAAGATACTAAGTTTGATCCACATTGACTCGATTGACCCGTTGGTGACACATTAAGTGAAATCATGTTAATTTGTAATTAACATGCATGTCTGAAATTCATATGTTTTGTTCAATACATTCACGTATTTCACACATAGTGAGTTCTGTTGGATCTAGAAAGGCTGGTGCAACCAAAACTAAGTCACTTAGAAGATTTTGGTATAACAAATAAAGGACTTCCGAAGCCAAGTGTGGAACTTCCGAAGGAAAAAGGAGATCTTCTGAAGACAAAGTGTAAAGCTTACTTCCGAAGGAAAAGTTCTAACTTCCGAAGATAAGAACCTACTTCCGAAGTTCAAGACTTAGAAAGAAAGATCCGAAGTCAACTTCCGAAGCATAGAAGTCCTCAAGCCTCGGAAGTATAAAAGCCACTTCCGAAGTATAAGTGGGTTCGGAAGAACTTGTTCTTCCGAAGCCAACTTACCTTCGGAAATCACTGCTATTATCCAGTGGAGATAAGTATGGCCTTCCTGACACTCCGCTGCAAATCTCTGAGATACTGCATGGAGTTTTCTCAAAAGCCATGCAGTTGATCATACTTTAATCCACTGTTTACCTTTTATGTTAGTACAGTTGCCATCTTTAGTTCGTGACAAAAGGTAAGTCATGGACATGCCATGACTACCATATCTTAGATAATACTTTATCTAAGATACCTTAACTTTAGCATTGTAGTATATGCTTTAGTCTTAGGTTTCCAGCTAGTATCAAAGTATATCCGGCTGTAGGATCTAGTATATATAGTCTCTCATTGTAACTCATATATCATGCTTGTAAAAGTCTTGTAATATTTTGAGTTGAGAAGTAATATATACAAGTGCCTTGAAAATTTATTTCTGTGTGTTCCTTTACTACTTATTATATTATTATCAACTCTTGTAAAGACTTTACTTCATCTGAATTAAGTATTTCTATAAGTGAGTTTGAGAGAAATCCTAGTGTTTAAGTGACAAACCTGATCCAGCAATTGGTATAAGAGCTTCTTAGACTCTTGATTGTGAGATCTTACCATCCTAATCAATCTGTTTTTCACTCCTCCTTATACCTCACTCAAAATGGCCCTCAACAAATCCAAAGTAGAGATGGGGACGATGACCAAAGCACCCATCATCACCCCTGAAAACTTCAGATCCTGGAGCAGAAGAATGGAGGGATTCATTAGATATCAAGACAGCAAAATGTGGCAATCCATTGTCAATGCCCCGTATAAGCCAAAAGTAGCTGGTGGAAACGGTGCCATGATCGAGAAAGTTGTTGAAGATTATTCTGATTAAGACAGGAAGAAGCTTGACATTGACAGCAACGCCATGACTGTTCTCATGACTGCAATTCCAAACTCTATCATGGTGGGGTTTGAGCACTACAAGTCTGCAAACGAACTGTTTGATGCGTTTGCTCAAATGTACTCAAGCTCAATTGACTCCAAGAAGGACTCACTGAAGCAGCAGTTCAAGAACTTCACCCATGTTGCTAGAGAGACTCTTAGCCAGCAATATTTTAGGTACATTTTAGGTACATGGATCTCATTTTTTCCCTTCAATTTCTGGGAATTACTCATGAACTCAGAGACCTTACAAGAAAGTTCATGAGTGCATTACCCAATGAGTGGACATTTTACTGTGTCTCTATCAAGAGAACAGAAAATCTGAATACACTCACCATGACCGAACTCTATGAGATCTTTTGATGGTTACCGTTTGGAAATGGAAAGTAAGAGGGGTCATCAGACAAGCAGACCCTTGAGCCTTCCTACTAGCAACGCCTTAATGGTTGCTGAAGGCTTAGGAATCTCCCAGCCTCAACAATACCTGACTTACACCCAGCAGCCATCTTGTTCTTCTGGGCCATACATCACATTTCTTGAGACTCCAAGGTCTCAACAAGCTCAGCAAAGCTCCTGTCAGGACAGTTGTGCTTTTGTCTCAGGAAGTGGACACTCAAGTGATTATCAATACTGCTTTGATGATCTAGAGTGTTTCAGCCAGATGACGTGGAATATGTGGACATAGTCCAACAAATGGCTCTTTTAACCTACAGAGCAAAGAAGTTCTTTAAGAGAACTAGAAGGCAATTTCCCTAGAATCCAGTCAACAACAAATTTGGGTTTGACAAAACCAAGGCCAAATGTTACAACTGTAACCAACTTGGTCATTTTACAAGGGAATGCAAGGCTCCCAAGTCCAACCCGGGAACCCAACAGGTCTCCACACATCCCTCTACACCAAAGCCCACCGGAAAGTCATCTGAAACAGCTACAATGGCTCAAGAAGTTGACTGGAGCTTCATGGTACAGATGTGACTCCTGCTCAAGCACTCATGGTCGGAACATATGAAAATAAGGTATATGAACATCTCTGTACTCCTGCCTGTATTGCTAAGGTTAAATTGTATCAAGACTACAATATGGAGATTAAATCTGATATTGAGTCTTTAAATGTTTTGAAACTGACTTTAAAAGGGCTAAATCTGACTACCAAAGAAAAATTGAGGAGTTAGAGAAAACTGTGTCCCTATTAAAACATGAACACACAAACTATAAGACTCAGATAAAGGATTTAATATCCAAATTGACTGAGGCTTAAGCCCAACTCGTCACAGCTGAGGCTCAAGCCAGGAAGTATGCTATTTCCGAGCAAAACTTCCAAGCCATCCTTGCATCATCCTCTCATTCAAAACTTTGCTACCAAAACAAAGGAGGGTTGGGAACCAATGAAATTGCTCCACCACACTCTTATGAGTCTATAAGACAACCAAGGTGTGGTACTGAAGAGCAAGAGGTTCCATCTGTTGACCCACCTTCTCACGAGTCAAAAAATGATGCAACTATGGAGACCATCACAGGGAAGAACCAGGTAACTATGCCCTCCCCTCCCAATGATGATCAAACCCTGACCACCAAAGCTAGAAGAAGTAGAGCTAAGGCAGCCATAAAAACTGCCAAGAAAGTGGCTGAGTCCAAGCTTAAGATAGACCCAAAGCAAAAGGGTATATTCATCTCAGCTGGATTACAGGTGGTTGGAAACTCTGATTCAGGTAAAGGGTGTAATACCAGCACTCCTGTCCTACCAAAGGATCAGAAGTTAAAGGGAAAAGTTGCTGATGATGATAAAAAGAACAAGAAACAGCAATCCTCAAATTCCCAAAAGACTAACATTGCATGCATAATGTGTGGTCTGCAAAACCACATGGCCAAAGATTGTTACTACAATCCTGCCAGCACACATTATGCAAATAATGTTAAAAAGGAAGGAGTCAAGAAAGGTTTCTCATTTGGACCATATCAAATGGTTCAAGTGATATAAAAGGAAAGCTTGTTTCCGAAGCAAGGCTGCTTTCGGAAGAAGATTCTTCTTCCGAAAGGAAAAAGGCTTCGGAAGCTAAAGTTGTCAAGACTCAGAAGAACAAAAGAGTTCCCTTGAAACCATCCCAGAAGAAGACTGCTTCAGAAGAAAAGGTGGTGAAGGTTTCTTCCGAAAAGAAAGAAGCTTCGGAAGAATGCCAAGTTACAAAAGCTTCAACAAGTTCATCCTCCATGATCAATCAAGGGATGGAATGGAAGATTAAGGAAGATGTTGTAGCCCAAACCTCTTCTTCAAAGACATCCATTGAACCCCCATGCATAAATTTTGATTCAATTATGTCATTATCTTTGGAAGAACCCAAGACCAATAAAGCTTGGGTTTCCAATCAAAACTAATCATCTCATCTTATGTGCAGGGACATCCATATGACAAAAATAACAACATTTGGATTGTAGATAGTGGATGCTCCAGGCACATGACAGGGAACAAACATCTCCTTCAACAATTTCAACATTATGATGGAGGTCCTGTCCAGTTTGGAGGTGAGATCGGAGGATATATTTCTAGCAGAGGGAGTATATCCAATGGTATGTTAATAGTTGACAAAGTTAACTTTTTCAAACAGCTTGAACACAATCTGTAAGTGTTTCTCAATTCTGTGATCAAAAGCACCAAATGCTTTTCACAGAACATGAGTGCATTATCCTCAAACTAGGGATGACAATTCCTCTGGAATTGGTGCTTCTTAGATCTCCCAAGAAAGGGGATATGTACAAGCTTGATATGAACAATGCTTCCTCAATGGGTGAAGTATCATGCTTTCTTTCCAAAGCTGATAGTGATGAGTCAACACTATGGCATAAACGTATGTGTCATGTAAATTTTAAGACAATGAATAAATTGGCTAAAAACAACTTGGTACATGGTTTGCCTAAAAAGGAGTTTTTCTGCAACGACAACTGTGTTGCATGCCTGAAAGGGAAACAACACAGGACGTCTCATAAATCCAAATGTGTTAACTCTATCACTACTCCATTGTACTTATTGCACATGGATCTTTTTGGTCCCACAAGTATAATGAGCATTGGAAGGAAATCATATTGCCTTGTGATAGTTGATGATTTTACAAGATTCACATGGGTATTCTTTTTAAGAACTAAAGTGAAACTGCTGAAACATTAAAATCCTTTATTCTTAAAATAGAAAATCAAATGATCACAAGGTTAAAATAATTAGAAGTGATCAAGGGACTGAGTTTAAGAACTTCGTTCTTGACTCATTCTGTAACTCAAAAGGGATTGCCAGACAATATAGTGCTCCCAGAACTCCTCAACAAAATGGTGTTGCTGAGAGGAGGAACCTGACACTTATTGAGGCTGTTAGAACTATGTTAGCTGATTCAAAGCTACCTCTAACATTTTGGGCAGAGGCAGTCAGCACTGCATGCTATATGCAGAACAGAGTTCTTGTAGTTAAGCCCCATGGAAAAACCCTTTATGAGCTATGGAACAAGAGGCCACCGTTCATTGGCTTTCTAAGGTCCTTTGGCAGCAGGTGTACCATACTTAACACAAAGGACAATTTAACAAAATTGCTGAAAAGTCGGATGATGCTATCTTTGTTGGATACTCTTCTAGTTCCAAAGCTTACAGAGTATACAACATTAAGAATCAACAATTTGAGAAGTCATCCAATATAGTGGTTAATGAGCACACTCCTTGTGTAGGGGGAATGGACCTGATCACATCTTTGATTTAAAATTGTTTTCAAACTATTCTAAACCCTCTTGTGAGAATGTTTTAGTTGGAATAGGTGCTCAAAATGATGCTGATGCTGCTGCTAGTGATCAACTGTTTGAGCTTCCCAGGCCTAAACCAAATTCTCCAAGTGCTACAATACATCAAGCTTCCACTATTCATAGATCCGACAGTTTAACTATATCAAGGAATAGTGAAGCTTCAATAAGTGACTCACCTACTGAGCCTCAAAACTCATCAGGTGATCCACCACAACACCAGACAGAAGGAGGTAGTATTTTGAAGGAACAGGCAACTGTTAATACTACTTCACAGCCAACTATTGATGATGTTTCTCATTCATTCAATCAGTCCTCATTGAATGACTTTGAAACAACAGCTAGACAGAGTGTTCCAGTTCTTGAGCAGAATATGTCCAACCAGGATCTATCTCTGCAACTGGAAATGATTCCTCGTCTTAGGATTCACAACACTCATCCAACTGAGAACATCATAGGGAATGTCTCTGAGGGTGTGAGAACAAGAGGACAGACTCATCAAGGGAATGTCTGCTTATACTCATGCTTTCTGTCTCAGATGGAACCCAAGAAGGTAGAAGATGCCTTGAAAGATAGTAGCTGGATTGAATCAATGCAAGAGGAGCTGCTTCAATTCAAGAGACAGAATGTATGGAACCTATGTCCGCTACCATCTGGTCAAGTACCTATAGGCACCAAATGGGTTTTCAGAAACAAGAGAGATGATAGAGGCTTGATCATCAAGAATAAGGCAAGACTTGTGGTTCAAGGATACACTCAAGAGGAAGGAATCGATTATACTGATGTCTTCGCACCAGTTGCAAGACTTGAGGCAGTAAGGATCTTCCTTGCTTATGCTGCATCCAAGGACTTAACAGTATACCAACTTGATGTCAAGTGTGCTTTTCTATATGGGGATATAGACAAGGAAGTCTATGTATGCCAACCTCCAGGATTTGAAGATCCACAACACCCCAATTATGTGTGCAAATTGGATAAAGCTCTATATGGCTGCACCAAGCACCTAGGCTGTGGTATGAGACTCTATCTCAGTTTCTTCTGAAGATAGCTATACTAGAGGTACCATTGACAAGACTCTCTTCATCAGAAAGTCTGGAAAGGACATTTTGCTCGTACAAGTCTATGTTGATGACATCATATTGGTTCCTCAAATGACCAAATGTGCAAGGACTTTGAAAGCATTATGAAGAAGTTTGAGATAAGCTCCATGGGAAAAATGGACTTTTTCCTTGGAATTCAGGTAAAGCAACTGAAGGAAGGGTTCTTGATTAATCAATCTAAATATGTCTCTAACATCTTAGAAAGATTTGAAATGAAGATTGCAAGCCTGCCAAGACACCATACCCAGAAACCATAATCTTTGTCCTGACCTTGAAGGGGAGGATACTGATCAACATCAGTATAGGGCAATTATTGGTTCTCTGATGTATCTAACAGCAAGTAGACCTGATATCATGTTTGCTACTTGCATTTGTGCAAGATATCAAGGCTGCTCCTAAGGTGTCTCACCTGGCTGTTGTTAAGAGAATCCTTAGATACCTCAAAGGAGCACCTAAACTAGGTTCTGGTATCCCAGAAACAAGGATTTTAATCTTTATGGATACTCTGACAGTGACTATGGAGGCTGCAATATTGACAAGAAATCAACATCAGGAGGATGTCAATTTCTTGGTGGAAGGATCATCTCATGGAAATGCAAGAAACAATCTTGTATCTCTACATCAACTGCTGAAGCTGAATACATTGCTGCTGCTAGCTGCCGTGCTCAACTGCTATGGATTCAAAATCAGATGTTAGACTATGGATTCAACCTTATGAGTACTCCTATCCATATTGACAACAACAGTGCTATCTCCATTACTGAAATCAGTGAAGCACTCCAAGACTAAGCACATTGACATCAGGTATCATTTCATTAAAGACATTCATGAGAAAAATCTAATCAAGTTAATCAAAGTTGATTCAAATGAACAATATGCTGATCTGTTTACCAAAGCTTTTGATGAACAAAGGTTTAAGTATCTTATAACAGCTATGGGATGATAAACATTGATTAATCTGATCTCTTTTGAAAACCTTTTAATATGTAAGTCTTGTGTCAATACAATTTAAGCCTGTTACAAGAAATTCTCTCTGAAATTTTCTAAGTGTAAATTCCTTCCGAAGAGAAATAACCTTCGGAAGATACTCTCATATCTTCCGAAGCAAAAATTTCTCAAAGGATAACTTTCTTCTCAAAAAATTTTTGGCCTCGGAAGAAGTGATTGATTATACATCAGATCTACTTCCGAAACTTATAAATTCTCTATTCGGAAGCAACTCTAACCTTCGGAAGCAAAGATATGGCTTCGGAAGTAAGAATTGCCTTCGGAAGACAAGTTACATTCGGAAATGTTTTACACTCGGAAGAGAGATTTCACTGTGTAACGTAAATTTCTTGGGCCCCACACTGTAAAAAGCAAAGATTTTGTTAATGATGTCGGATTATTTAACTGATTTTAACCATACCGCCACTGTCATTTCATCCACTAAACCATCATATCACCTTATCCTAACCCCCATTACCGCCTCTCCACAATCTTTTAAATAATCTCGACTATTCACTTTCACTCTCTTACTTGCAAATTTTACAGCCCTAGAAATTTCTCCTACTCAACTTTACCCAGCTCAAATCATCCCCATTCAACTTTCAAAATGGCCTTCAACCCTCAGCACAACCAAGTCGCACTTCTTGATTCATCAAGAGATGCTGACTTCTCAAATATTGTCTCCTTTCTAACCCAATCTTCCTACTACATCGCTCTGACTGTAAACCCCACAGTTTACTCAAATCATATGTCTGAATTTTGGGCAAATGGTCAGATTGAAACCCTAAACGGGGTCCGTGTCATTCGATCGAGCATCTGTGGCCAGGAGTTGGTCATTTCTGAACAGATCATCAGGGAGCATTTAGAGCTTCATGATGAGGGCGCTCCAACGGAATTCCCCAAAGCAGACTTGGACGATTCTTATCTTCAAATGGGATATGGTGGAAACGTTAGCAGGTCAGCTGTCTACAATTTTAACTTCTCATACAAATGGAAGTTCCTGCTACACGTGATCCTTCACTGCTTGCCGAATAAATCCGGGGGATAGGATCAAATCCCATATGAACTTGGGTGACTTGTTCATGGGTTGGTAAAAAGCCTCCGCTTCAACTATTCAAGATTTATGCTGACTAACCTCATGGAAATCTTCAAAAGGACACATTCTTCATGTATCCCAGGTTTCTACACCATATAATCAACTTCAAGCTGGACCAGAGCAAGCTTGTCTGTGCAGCTGCTCTCTTGCTCCTCAAATGAGGTCGACCATCTTCAAGACTTTGAAGAGAGTGCCCACCAACTTCACAGGAAGAGATACTGCACTTCTTCCAGGTATGACTAAGCCAACGGCTCCTGGTGACATCCCTGTTAACTCCACAGGTGATGAACCCCCACCAGCAACTACCCCCACAATGCCAACACTACCTTCCCCACCCATCACCATCATTTATCAGAGACGCCCCAAACGAACCCTTGTTCAATCTTCTCTGATTGAACAAGCTCCTCATGTTCTACCCAAAAAGGCTAGAGTGGAACAAAGGGCTCCCAATCAGCCTGAGGTCCAACCATCCTTCACAATTGACCTCAATATGGGTCCTGAGTCTCCTCAGTCTTAGACCCATGAGCCCACAACCCAAGCTGAAAGCCCTCAGGGTGAGTCTCTATACTCCCCTGAGCAGCCAAAAAGGGACAGCCATATCACAGGCTCAATACCTTTAGATATTGATCAACGTCCCGGGTCATTAGGTTTCACTTCCATATCTTTTACTGACCTTTTAATTAGAACTGATGAAGAGATTATGTCTCTTAAGGGCAATGAAGTTGATCCACAACACCCTCTCAAGGATCAACAGAGCCCAGAGAGACCTCTTATCTCTAGTCCACATCAACAAAGCCCTACTGAGGTAAGTCCCACTGATATGGAGGGGACTCATGTAGATTCAGCTGTCACTACTAGAGGATTCTCAGTGGATCCTCAGGACAGTGGTAACATCACTGAGACTGAATCTACGACAACCATGCCCTTTGATGACTCTGAAAGAGACGTCTTCGAGCAAGGGAAACCAGGGTGCCTAGAAACCATATCTGGTGGTGAGGATGAACATACAAGGTATGTTACCTCATCTCCCTGTGATTCTTCACAAGAAGATGAGGGAAGAATGCAACTTACCAACCAAGACCTACTTTCTAAAGTCTCAAATCTTGAATCCAAGGTTAAGACTTTAGAGGATAGGTCTGCCACTCAGCAACTTGAGATTGAAACTCTCAAGGCCAAACTAGCTGAGAAACAGATTGAGAGGTCTGTTAGGCATGTACCAATTCAGGTCTCCTTGACCTCTTCCTCTAGCTCATCAAGCTCTCAGGATGATGCTACCAAAAAGGGGGAGAGTGTTCAGAGACAAAGTCAAAGACAAGAGGAAACCCAAAGTCAAGCTCTCACTTCCTTGAGATCAAAATATCCAGTGCAACAAGCTTCAATCTTCCCTGAGCCTCCTCCAGTTATTATTCAAATGGATCAAAGGATGCTCCAAGATCTCAATAGGTTCTTTAACAAGTTCCTATTGGAATCTCTCATAGAACAGCCAAGCCCTGATATGTCTGTGATCTACTTCGGAGCTCAAGAGCTTCGGAGGTTAAATGCACCTTCTACCACTTTTGAGGAAGTTGGTCAACCTAAGGTCCAAGTGGAACCTATGATTAACTTCGAAGGGGAAACAAAGACTGATGGCCCAGCAACTGAAACTATTGGGATAGATAGTGCATTTTCACATACTTTCGAAGCCCAATTCAAAGCCTTGGAAGAAAAAGTTCAAACTTCCGAAGCTGAGATTGCTGCTGCGGAAGGACTATTCTCTTTATCTGATGATCTAATAGTCACAGATGCAATTCTAGAACTCGCATCTGAGGTTAATAGAGAGGATTTTCTCACTCAACCTTTTGCTCCAACATCTGCATTAACTTCAACTCCCATCTCTACTACTCAACCTGAATCTTCTATCCAAGAACCCCTAAAGTCTAGTACTTCCGAAGACATCAAAGGAAAGAGGAAGATGACTTCGGAAGAGCTTCAGGAGGAAGAAAGGTTGAGGAAACTCAAAAGAAAAGGTGGGCTGACAACTGGAAAACTGTTAGCTGCAAGTACCAAAGCAGCTGCAACCAACCAGGAGGCAGTCAACAATCGAAAAAGGGTAGAGATTATCGATAGACTTGTTAGTCTAGAAGCTGCAACTGAGGATGCACTCCTGCTACCATTAGAGGAGTTAATAGAGCTGAAAAAGACAACCTTGCTCCTAAAACAGCAAAAAGAAGAAGCTGCAAGGTTGGCCTCGGAAGAAGAAAAGGAAAGAAAGGAAAAAGAAGCTGATCTACAGCTCAGGAGGGACAGGATAACTTTCCTAACCTCCAGAGGTTTCTCTCAAGAAGAATTATCTCCACATAACAATGATACGATCTTATGGCTCTTCAACAAAGAGCGAGATCAAATGGAGAAAGAGAGAAAAAGAGCGGAAAGGGAAAAGCTTTTGAAGAAGAAGAAGAAGGAAGAGGAAGCAGGACATACCGCTGCCAAGAAAACAAGTGAGAAAGCCTGGATGAAAAGCTATCTCAGAGCTCATGGATTCTCTAGCAGGCAGGTGGGTCCTATGTCAGAAAAGACTCTCCAGCGACATGTCAGTGACATTAAGGCTGACATTCGTGCGGGGAAGAGGAAGGAGATGTACAGAAGGGGACAGGGGATAACCTTCAAAGCAACCACTCTACCTAAACTCCAAACCCAACCACAACCTGAAACCATACCCTTCTCACTCCCCATCAAAACCGAACCAACCACTGAACCATTCACCCTTGAACCTACACCATCACTTCTACCAACTCCTTCACCTCAACAACCTAAACTTCCCATCCTCCAACCCAAAACTCTAACTAGAACCCAAACACCTCATCCTGCCCATCAACCCATTAGACCATCCCCTCAGCCTTCTAAACATCTCTCCTTAAAACAATTCAAAGCAGTCAAGACAAAGCTCATAAATGTACAACTCTGAGCGATATCTCTTGTGAGGAGGATTCTGTCCAATTGACCTATGTTGATGGATCCTCAAGTTCCCTCACTAGAGATCAATTTCTTGATCTGCCCAAAGGAACTTTGGACCAAGCTACAAATCTCCTTGGCCTCAATTCAGACACTTTGAATGAGGAAGAAAAGAGTTAAGGAGAAGGCTGGTGACTCTACTGGATACGAAGAAAATCGACAGGGTGCCAAGACAACCTCTTGCACCTAGAAAGAAGATCATCCGGTGGAGGTTCGAAGACTCATTTCACAACTTTGCTGTTGAAAGAGAGAATGGAGAGCTCAACAGGCTGAGTGCCTCATCTCTGCTACACTTAAGTAGATTTGATATTGCTGAGTTAGAAGAGAAGACATTCTCCAACCCTTTAAACTCTGAGATAGATGCCCATATCAAAAGTCATCTAGGCAGCCTTCATATGGCCGAACTAACTGCTAGAAGCAAGGCTGAAGCAGAGTTGAAACTGAGAGAGGAGGAGGAAAGGAAGGGATCAACAACCTAAGGCAAAGCCTTTTTACAAATGGTTGAAGGCCCTGAACTAGAATCCATAGTTAGATGGGAATATGACTATAACTCCCGTCAACTAACTCTTTTCAGGGGGGATACAACAAGGGTACATGTCATTCAGAGTGATAGACTGGATCTCCTATCCACCAATGACTTGTACAAGCTTCTCAGCACCACTTCCGGGATGAACAAAGAGACTGACAAATATCTTTTGTCCCTAGTGTTGAAAGCTTTGAGAAGCAGAAATAAGTGAGGTTTTGGTAGCATCAGCCTAGGGGGAGTTTGTTGGATCTAGAAAGGCTGGTGCAACCAAAACCAAGTCACTTAGAAGATTTTGGTACAACAAATAAAGGACTTGCGAAGCCAAGTGTGGAACTTCCGAAGGTAAAGGAGATCTTCCGAAGACAAAGGTAAAGCTTACTTCCGAAAGAAAAGTTCCAACTTCCGAAGATAAAGAACCTACTTCCGAAGTTCAAGACTTAGAAAGAAAGATCTGAAGTCAACTTCCTAAGCACAGAAGTCCTCAAGCCTCGGAAGTATAGAAGCCACTTCCGAAGTATAAGTGGGTTCGGAAGAACTTGTTCTTCCGAAGCCAACTTACCTTCGGAAATCACTGCTATTATCCAGTGGACATAAATATGGACTTCCTGACACTCCGCTGCAAATCTTTGAGATACTGCATGGTGTTTTCTCAAAAGCCATGCAGTTGACCATACTTTAATCCACTGTTTACCTTTTATGTTAGTACAGTTGCCATCTTTAGTTGGTGACAAAAGGTAAGTCATGGACATGTCATGACTACAATATCTTAGATAATACTTTATCTAAGATACCTTAACTCATATAGCATTGTAGTATATGCTTTAGTCTTAGGTTTCCAGCTGGTATCAAAGTATATCCGGCTGTAGGATCTAGTATATATAGTCTCTCATTGTAAATCATATATCATGCTTGTAAAAGTCTTGTAATATTTTGAGTTGAGAAGTAATATATACAAGTGCCTTGAAAATTTATTTTTGTGTGTTCCTTTACTACTTATTATATTATTATCAACTCTTGTAAAGACTTTACTTCATCTTAATTGAGTGTTTCTATAAGTGAGTTTGAGAGAAATCCAAGTGTTTAAGTGACAAACCCGATCCTGCAAGTTCTAAACTCTAGCAGTTTCCATACTAGCAAAACATACCATACAACACATAAATCCACAATAACATCCAAATTGTACATTTCAAGTCACCAGGTAACTAACCATTATAAGTTACATATGCTACTATCATACAAGCTAGATGATACACATGGGTTTAGACCACTCATCACATGCCATGTGAAGTAAACTTGCAACTTCACATACTAAACTAATATGTTGTTAAACATACATATTTTTATACATATTATCCTCTGTTTTCATGAAACACTTTGCATAAATTATTTTGAATTGCTACTTAAAAACATTAATTATACCAATTTGCAGGATTATCCAGAAGATAATATATCAAAATACACATTATATTATCCTCTATTTTTATGACACTTTGCATAAATTATCTCGAATTGATACTTAAAAACATTAATTATGTCAATTTATAGGATTATCTAGCTTTCTAAAGATAAATGATCAAAATACACATTACTTGGAAGTTTTCAACGAAAAATAGGCAAGCACAGACTGTGCCCCAAGAAGACACGATCGTGCCAGCTTGTATTTCTGAGATGGTAGCCCAAAGCAAGCATAGGCACAGCATGTGCCCTTGAAGCCAACGGATCAGCATGGCCATGCCACAAGGAGACACACCCTATGCTCCTTCTATTCCTAAAGACCATAACCTATATAAGCTGAGCCACAACTTGTGCCTTGATAAAAGTCAAGCCAACATGGGCATGTTTGTACCAGGCATGCCCATGCCAACATGGCAACATGTCAAATTCAATTAGACATATGATAAGGGTACAACTTGTATACGAACCTAAAGATTCCAGAAGATCAAAGGTGGTCGACAAGAAGGATAGCCAGCCCCTCTTAAGCATGGTCTTGCATATACCTAACGTGGTCATGCTCCTCTTAGGCATGGTCGTGCCTATCAACTTTCAACCTGTAAATAAAGCCTCATTTCTCGATTTAAAGGTCGACATCTTTTAGTTACAACCCCACTCTTCAAGAACGTCTTCCTAAAAGGTTTTGAAGGGTTGGAAGCAAGTTTTGAAGGCTAAACAACATTAAGGAAGAATAAAGAGGCATCTAAAACACATTCTACTTGATTTTTGTTAATCTCTTGTTTCTTATCTTGAATTTTGTTAATCTACCAAGTGTTTGTGTTGTTCTTGTAAGCCTTATGGGCTAACTATTTATTATCATGAATTTTGCTAATCTACCAAGTATTTGTGTTGTTCTTGTAAGCCTTATGGGGTAATTGTTTATTATCATTTGGATTTAGATGAAACCTAACTCATCTCAGCAATTGTATGAATTTAATGGTGATGATAACGCAAGTGTTATGATGATTTTATGATTATTTTTCAATGAATATGTGTGCTTGTTATGTTTGATTTGTCTATATTGATCTTAATGCATTTTTTATTTATGTTGGTTGGCAGACTTGTATTTATTGAACTTTCATTCATATCTTGTCTAGTTCCATGCAACTATGTAATTTTACTAGGAATGGTGGATGAAGATCATATGGTTTTGATAGTAAGACAATTGTGCATCCTTGCATACATGTTTGGAAAAACTAGTGTGCGTGCTAAAAATTATTTATGTCATTGTTTAAGTCATTGTTATGTTGATTTAAAATTTGTTAGCGTGAATCTCTAATGACATTTTCATGATGTGATAAGTTAGGTTGAAGAAGTGCATAAAATCCATCTACTTAATATAACTTGATGGTTAGTGTGTTCATATCATATTTAGTTTGTCTAAAAGTTATAGAATTAGATAACCTTAATTGGAATCTACTTAATATTTATATCATTTGCTTAATTATGTCTTTTGAGATTTATTGCATGCTTTTAGGTAGTTAAAGTGTAACTTATCATTTTATCTTTTCAAAAGATCATAGGATTAATAAACCTTGATGGAAATTTTAATGCATAATTATGTTAAATGAGACCTCAACGTAGTTCATATTTTTATTGAATTATAGCTAAGTGGATTCAAAAATGTTATTGATATTTTTCTTGCTCGATTATCTTTATTATTTCAACCTTTTGCTTTTCATTACTTGAAAGTTAAATTAGTTTAAGTATCAATATCTCAAATTATTCAGCTAGGACATTATAAAGATTAACTATCAGGATTTGTTTTATATATGGATCGATATCCGGTTCTTACCAAAATATATTCTGTTATAATATAGATACACTTGTCTATTGTGTTTAGTTTTAGTCCCAGCTGTAAAGACCATTTTTAAAACTTAAATTTGTGTAATTTTCTCAACAAAATATCAATATCAATCCTATTACGTAGGGGTCTTACATCTACATATGTATGGTATTCATCATAACATTATAAAGTACAAAGTATAAAATTGATTTAAATAGAATTTCTAGTTTTAACATGTAAATCAAGTATACCTATCTACAAGAAAGTTCAATCATCTAAACCTAATAACTAACTTTTTTCAAGTTAAGATAACATTACATTATCATTACATATGCATATGAGTTCAATCATCCTAATCTCACAAGTTCATCAAATCAAATTCAAGTTTCCACCAAGACTAACTTATGCATTCTAACATATTTAGCATGGCAAACACATATCATCATTCTCAATAATCATCCTAGCATGATCCTATTCTTCCATGCATGTTCAAACTATATATATATATATATATTATATATATATATATATATATATATAATATATATATATATATATTCAATAATCACATTTACAAAGTTTCCACATTAGGAGGATGGGATCTAAGTAATCCATATTTCATCAAAACCACCACTATTTTATCAAACATATGATTCATCTAACCAATAATAATCCATAGGGGTGTTAATCAGGTTAGTTAATCAGTTTCGGGTTAATCGATTCTGGTCATTCGGGTTTTTTAGTATTGAAAGTCTATCCGTAACCCGATCCAAATTACATTTGGTTTAATCGATTTTGGGTTGTTCAGGTCGGGCTTCAAGTATTAAGACTTGAAAATCTTATGAAATTAGAGAACCTAAATTAGCTTACTTTATAAGTTATAAAAGTGCTTAAATATATAATTATATACAAACAATTTACTTAATTTGGACAATCTAAACAAGTGTATACAAACAATTTACTTAATTATAATGGGTGTTGATTGGGTTATTCAGATTTCAAGTTAATTGGTTCAGATTATTCGGGTTTTTAGGTTATAAAGTCTATCTAAAACCTAAGATGAATAAGAATCAATTTAATTGGTTTTTTGCTTGTTCAAGTATGGGTTGTTCGGGTTGGGTTTTTTCAAGTATGGCTGAGATCAGGACGGACAGGTTAATCAGGTACGGATAAACTTGGTGGGCCTAAATAATCATAATATCATAAAAAACATTATTGAAACTTAAAATCCAAAGTTCTTAGAACTAAAGTTTTCTCTTAAAACTTTGAGTAAGTTATGAACTACACATTCAAATCACAATTATCTTGCACTATTCATGTAAACTATCAACAATAGCATCAACTAGAACAACTACAACGTTTAATTTCATCAATTTCAAATTATAGGATTGAGTGGACGAAGTAGGGTTTGTGTATAATCCAAATTCATGAAAAATGAAAACTTGATGATAACCCTAAACATTTCTTCTCTCTTAATTTAAGGAGTAATTATCATGATGAATATAATTTGTTTTAAGAAAAAAAACCCTAGATATCAACCAATCAAGATGTAAGCTATTCGAGGGGTGTTCATTTTCCAATTCAAACAGTTATGAACCAAACCATTAACTGACATTTCAAAAATAAAAAAAGTAACTCAATTTAAAGTATTCTCATTTAACTCTCTATCTTTATTCATATTATTAAACTAAAAATTACAATATTTTCTTTTTATTTTTCAATTATATAATATTTTATCTACCCTTATCATTACTTTTTTATCTCTCTGTCACTTTTAAAAATATTAAAAAATTATAAGAATTGAATAGCATTTCTTCAAATTTACTGATAAACGATACTATTTTCTCTCTTCTTTATTCACAACCACTCAAAACTCTTCCATATAATATAAAAAACTCACTCATATATTTTTAAGGATTTCACTGTGAATGCTCTTAGATGGAAAGGTCGTCTAAACCAACGAGTTATAGGTTTTAACTTTTTGATGACTCAATTTTGGTAGTTTGAACTGATTTTTTTTTTCTTTTTTTATAACAGTTAATTTGTATTAATAAAATTAATATAATAAAAATAGTTCATGAACATAATACACATAACATAATCACATATTCCAAAAAGAATTACAAATAACATTGGTTTACACAACACTGATTTCAACTTTCAGACTATCAGCTATACCATTAAACCATATAAACCTCAAATCGGGCGTACTTGTTTTGATTTGGGGCCAATGGAGCCTTTTTCTTAATGGTTTTTGAGCACTCTTATAATCAAGGTAATAATCCTATTTTCATGGTAAAATAACAAGATAAACAAGTGTCACTCGCTTGGCATATAATATGTCAGCTCTTTTTAATGTTTCACAAAAATGAGAATAACAATTGCCCAGATATAGAAATCGGGTCTAGATAAACACAGCAATTATAGCAAGAGTGACCCATAAGGAAACCTGGATTCTTAACATTGACATGTTATTGATTTGAAATGCATCTCAAGGGAGGAACTTCCTATATGGTCTGTTATTGTCTTCATCCTGCATATGCTGTCAAAATGATGCATAAAATATGAATGTTAATATATATTGTTTTATATATGTGGACAACTGCACATCAATGATCATATAAAGCAATACACTTGGTGACACTGAAACCTTTCTAATGAAACAAAGAACACAAAAGGTGGTTAATTGGACCCATCTACCTATAAGTGGAGTTGCTTGAGATTATTTTAAATCTCAAATGAGTCTGAAATAAATAAATTAGTTTAAGAGAATTTTTATTGCATATGACCTCTTAAAAATTGATTTATTTAATGATTTAATTATTATTGTAATAATTTAATTTCTGTAAGCTTATATAATGCATTAACAACCATATAACACAAAATTACAAGTTCTGTCAAGGTGTAGTACAAAGGCACCTCTTGTGGTTTCATTTGTTGATGAATACTTTTTTACTTCATGCAACAATAAAAAATGCATACCTTGTGGAGTTGGTTAAAAGAACAATTTAATAAAAACATCCGGATTCCGGAATCAAGATCGAGTTGAGAAAAAAAAAAAAAAAACAACTAAGGTGTTTGTATTACCCAATTATAATCCCTAGTGCTATGCCTATTCAAATCAGATTCTCAATACAAACAAAATCTGTATGGTCTATCATAAAAGAATTCCGAACTAATCTTTGCATTTCTGATGGTAAGAGCATGAAAATTTGCAACTTAAAGCCCATTCTTGTTAGTTCTGGTTTGTCCTAAGCCTTAGAAATGTATTAAATAGTTTTGATTAAGAGCATGCAGTTGAGCAGATGACATCTTACCAAGGATGAATTGATGCATACTCATAAATAAAATAGCACAACAAGATTAAAACAAGATAAGGTTCATATCAAACTCTCAGTAGTTTATCAACTCTTGCAAATGCTCCCAATATATTTCATATTCATGCACTACCCAAAAACAGATTCAGATTTGACTCGAGCCAAAAATCACCCAAAAACATACTTCAACAGCAAATCATAAATCATAACCTAAAAACCAAACAAATTCCCTCTTACTCCAATTCATCATCACAGAAATCCTGCTTATGAAACCAAAACACAAAAACGACACCCTTTCACCCTACCAAATAGCATACATCTCCCGAACTCTAACTCTAATTCTGCTATCTACAGACATCCAATCGTCTGATCGTTAGTATCAATTACTAAACAAAACATCACTAATTCTCTCCCATACGAAGAGTCAATGAATGTGTGTAAAAAAAAACGTACAAATTCACGGACGGTGCCCTTGTAGACCAAATAATGAATGGCGACGGCGAATATTCCGACGAGGGCTAGATTCCGACGAGTCCATCGGAAATTGTGCTCGAGATTCTCCCTTGCAGTGCCCCAATCTTCGATGAATTTGTTCTTGTTGGCCTCCATTCCCCCGCCCATTTTGCTTACCTCTTTGATCGTTGTTCTTCTGCTCTCTATCACTCCCTCTCACACACTACACTAACACGAAGAAGAAGAAGAAGAAGCACACACCTGTTGTTATGCTTTGAGTTTATTAGGGGGCGAAACCTCTTTTTTTTTTTAGGGTAAAAATAGCAAAATACTCCTTTATAAAAATTAAAAAGTTAAAAAACTTTAATTTTTTAATTTTTTTGAAAAGATATTTTAATTGGGCTTCTTTCAACTTGTAATTTTATATTTTATGGGTTTTGGTTTACTTAATTTTTCTTCTGCTATAACGATGAGTGATGACTAGAGTTGTCTTGTACTTGAATTGGTTTTTAAGTTTGTGAACTACATTAGTTTAGGGCCGTTTTGGTATTTCGCATGCAAGATTCATAAATGGTTTTGTTAACCGATAGTAAAAAGCCGCTTTAACTCGTTATAGGCCGGTCAAGTAATCGAAGCTAACCGGTTACATCACGTAGATTTTTAGACCATCTCAAAGCGATTGATAGGTTGATAGAGTTTTTGGAATAATTGGTTATGATCCTTAGCATATAATCTATTATTTTTCAAACTATTGATTTGTTGATAGAGTTTAAAGAAAAGAAAGGTTGAAGAGAAAGAAAAATAATAATTAAAATGATAGAAAAAATAATAAATAAAATTTCATGTTTCTTGAAACGACATGTGGTGCTAACGAGGAAGAAACCCTAGAACTCAATATTAGCAACGAAATTTCACACTTAGTTTTGTCATGAGATCATATTTCTTCCTGACTCTAGGGTAAAAATTTAACTATTATTTTAAAGGCATGGGATTTTATAAAGACAAGATAGATCCAATCGAGTACCAAGGAGCTAGAGATAAAAGAAATACCAAAGTTTACTAGGACGTAAAGAACCAAAGTTTACTAGGACGTATCTTTGTAAATTAAGTACACCAAATAGGCTACCCCATATTTTTAAATTTAGCTTGAATTTTTTAACAAAATCCAAGGGTCCATCTCTTCTAAGAGTCTTAAGATGAATATATACAACCTGAAAACCAAATAGTTTTGAGCTTTACACATACTCCAATATGATAAGACAACTAAATAAACCATCTTATGTTTAACATTATTTAATGGAACTGATTCATTTCAACTTCATAAGATCATAGAACATAAAACATAGATAAGAAATATTACACCAACAAGAACGGTCCCATGGGCTAATTCCTAAAGCAATTGCTTTAGGGCCCACAATTTTAAAAATATTTTACAAATGAGCTCACCATGCCTCAAATACAATATAACATGATGTAAACATATGGTAGACATTTTCTATTTTTTTTCTCCACATATTAGACACAAAGATAGAATAGACATCGATGTACCATTTTGTAAGGCCTCCAAGCTATGTAATCTCTCCATATCCACACTCCAACTAAATACGTTTATAGGATGCCACCCATCCATTGTAGAAATTACCATCTATGCGCTCGATTGGGATAGTAATTTCCTTAATGATCCGAAAGTAAAGACATTACTTGAATCCTAGGTGAAAATCTATTTTATAACATCTGACCAATTTTCAAACTAGAAAGCCAAACCCGAACTACTTTTTTGGAATAATTGGTTCTGATCATTAGCATAATCTATTATTTTTCAAACTATTAATTTGTTGATAGAGTTTAAAGAAAAGAAAGGTTGAAGAGAAAGAAAAATAATAATTAAAATGATAGAAAGAATAATACATAAAATTTCATGTTTCTTGAAACGACATGTGGTCCTAACAAGGAAGAAACCTTAGAACTTAATATCAGCAACGAATTTTCACACTTAGTCTTGCCATGAGATCATATTTCTTCCCAACTCTAGGGTGAAAATTTAACTATTATTTTAAAGGCACGGGATCATATTAAGACAAGACAGATCACATCGAGTACCAAGGAGCTAGAGATAAAAGAAATACCAAAGTTTACTAGGACGTAAAGAACCAAAGTTTACTAGGACGTATCTTTGTAAATTAGGTACACCAAATAGGCCACCCCATATTTTTAAATTTAGCTTGAAATTTTTAAGAAAATCCAAGGGTCCATCTCTTCTAAGAGTCTTAAGATGAATATATACAAGCTAAAAACCAAATAGTTTTGCGCTTTACAAATACTCCAATATAATAAGACAACTAAATAAACCATCTTACGTTTAACACTATTTAATGGGACTAGTTCATTGAAACTTTATAAGATCATAGGATGTAAAACATAGATAATGAATATTACACCAATAAGAACGTGCTCATTCCTAAAGCAATTGCTTTAGGGCCCTTAATTTTAAAAATATATTACAAATGAGCTCACCAAGCTCCAAATGAAATATAACATGATGTAAACATATGGTTGACATTTTCTATTTTTTTCTCCACATATCAGACACAAAGATGGAATAGACATCGATGTACCATTTGTAAGGCCTCCAAGCTATGTAATGTCTTCATATCCGCACTCTAACTAAATATGTTTATAGGATGCCACCTATTCTATTATAGAAATTACCATTTATGCGCTCGATTGGATAGTAATTCTCCTATATGTTTATAAATCAAGGAAGTGAGCAGTAACATATTGTGTGGTTGTACGACAATAGCACCCACCACATCCATTACCATCTCTTTTGATGGATCTGCTTTTGTAAGGTGTAATATAAGGCTGATGTAACCAAACACCCAAAGTCTCTCCTGCATGCATGTATAAATGTACTGAAGTAAAATGCTTTGGCAGTTTCACACTAGCAACAGAAAACATTTTAAGTGTGAAATCTTCTGAAGCCAAGACCAATATCTTCCGGAGCCAAAGATGAAGTCTTCCGAAGCTTCAAAGACAAAGTCTTCTGAAGCCAACACTAGAAGACAGATTTCTTCCGAAGACTTTTAGAACACATGCTTTATCTGATGTACCTTTATCATAAAGCTGGACCCCTTTCCACTACAACTCTGATGAGACACCAACTTCACATAAGTTGGTGAAAGATCCATGCTTTTGGTAACTGTACATTAAGGTCTTGAGTCTATAACTTTCTACTTTATGTACTTCATCCTTTTTGTAATATATTAGGATGTGAGCTATGACATGTCATAGTCACTAGTCAAAAGGCAATCTGCATTTGATTATGTACTTCAAAGTATGGCCGGCTGTAAGATGTAGTATATGTATCTCAAGTACTTGTAACTTTCTAATATGCTTTTGTAACACTTGTAATAGAACTTGAGAAGCAATATACAATATTCTTGAAAACCAATCACTTGTGTGTCTTTGCTCTCTTGTTTTGTCTTTTACTTACTTGTGTTCTTAGCATCTTTACTCAAAGGTTATCCAGTTCCCTATTTGATCTGTTAAGTGTCATTAAGAAACTCTCCTCCTTATGTTGTTGTGTTGTAAGTGCATACCCTTCAATGGTCCTGTAATTGGTATCAGAGCATTCCACACTCTTGATATAAGATCTCACCATCTTAAGATCCCTCACACACACAAAACACTTAACTTATCACATGGCAGCCATTTCCAATTCTGATATGGAAACTGGAATCATGATAAAGTTCCCATTGATCATTCTTGATGACTTTGACACTTGGTGCCAAAGAATGGAAGGCTTTATCAAGTCTCTAGACTCAAGAATGTGGGAGTTTGTTGAAAATGGACCTTATATACCAGATACCTCTTCTGCAACTGGAGGTGGTATGATCCCCAAGGCTATGGCTGACTACTCAGACGAAGATAGAAAAAGATTAGAGATTGATCGAAAGGCCATGATAGCCCTTTAGACTGCTATTCCAAACTTTGTATACAGAGGTTTCAAGAAATGTAAAAGCATTTAAACTGATGTATGAGGGTTCTTTTGAAACCAAGGAGAACAAAAAGGATCTCCTGAAGCAGCAGTTTGAAAATTTCACCTTTAAACTAGGTGAAACCATGACTCAACAATACTTCAGGTATGTTGAGATTGTGGATACTCTAGTGGATGGTGGAGTAGCTCTTGAAAATAGAGATATTGTAAGGAAGTTCATGTTCTCTCTTCCTAGGCAATGGACACACTACTGTGTGGTTATCAAGAGAACTGAGAATCTGAAGACTCTCACCTTGACAGAGTTATATGGGATTCTTAGTGGATACCAGATGGAGATGAACATGCAAGGTTCATCTGGCAACTCCAGCAATCAAATGGGTTCAGCCCTTCATGTGGTTGAAAGGGATAGCATAGAACCCTAACATCATCTCATATGCTACCCTAACAACTCACTAAAGGGCCATGGAGGACCGTTGAAGGGTGGTCAAATACAACACAACAACACAAAGAGGAGAGTAACTAAACTTAATCAAACCGTGAAGGGTGGTCTTGGCTTTGGAAGATTTCACACTTAGAATATTTCTGTTGCATGTGTGAAACTTCTGAAGCATTCTTCTTTAGTACTTGTGCAGCATGCATGCAGAAAGACTTTAGTTGCTTCAGACTCTATACATATTCTCTACAAACTCCCCCTAGGCTGAGGCTACCAAAACTCTTAAAGACTTTAGATATCAACAATCCTCATCAGGATAATAACCAACCCTTTCTTCATAAGATGATCAGGATCCTTCAAACTATCAAAGTATCTTCTCATGTCAAAGAGATCATGCAGAGGCAGCTGAAACATGTCTTGCCAAGTGTAGACATTCTCAATACCATGATCTCTGATGACATGCCACATTTCTGGATTTGTAGTGTATGTCTAGGGCAGGATGGGTCTTTTTGATGCTAGAGGAGCTATTGGAATAGGAGATGATGGAGCATCCTCTGGCTGCACATCCTCAGGATGTTCTGACTCATCCTGAGGTTCAGAAAAGGATGCAATATTCTTCTTCTTCTTTGGATTTGGTTTAGAAGCTATCCTTTTCTTTCTCTTTACAACTTTTAACTGAGAATACTGGCCTGCAGTACCAGATTAATCTTCATTGTCTTTCTCAGTTGGGTCTTCTACTCTTATAGGTCCAGATTAAGAGTGAGTCTAACCCTGTTGTGGATCAGAAGATGATGCATACTAAGATTCAGCAGGAGGTCCAGGTTGTGATGTCTCTGGTTGTTCAACCTTAACCTCGACTTCAGGTGGGGCTTGACTTGGAAGGGAATTTAAGTCTACCATCTCTCCACTTTTTATCTTCTGCTTGATCACCCTTATTTGCTCATCCATAGTGGATAGAGACATGGGGCCAAGTCTCCTTCTGAAGAATCCATACAGCTTCAAGAAGCTCATCATCCTCTGTCTATCAGCAGATTTCTTCATGCTTTTATGGATGATGGCTCTTGACTTAGCAGCTTCTTCCCTTAGCTTTCTTTTAGTTGTCTTTCTCTCCTTGACTATCTCAAGTTCAAGTTGTTTAAGATACTCAAACTCATATAGTCAAAGGATAAGGGAAGAAGTGCTTCTACCTGATAAAGGTCTGTGGCACTCAGGTAGTTGATCATCTTGATCCTTTCTTCTTCTTTATCTATCTGAGGCTCTTGTTGAACAACATCCTCATATGCAGGGCTTTCTTGAACTGGGGAGAGAGTAGGCACATGCTTGTATAATCTTTTCTTTCTTCCTTCTTCTATGATTTGTACTAGCAACTCTGTATCTTCTGCCTCTTTCTTCTCCCTGACCTTTCCAGGTCAACCAGTTCATTGAGTTCCTCCAAGGGGAGAGAGATGACATTGTCTATGTCATAGTTCCTTGTCTGCAGGTAGTTTATCCTGACTGCCCTTAACTCATCATTCTGAGTATCTGGTTTGGGGGCAGCCTTGATTGTAGTCTCCATGAGTCTTGCAGACCCAGAATAGGAACTTTCTCCGCTCAGCTTCCTTTTCCTCTCTCTTCTCCTCCTCAATTTCCTCAGAAGTCATTTTTCTTTTCCCTTTGTCACTCACAGACCTTTGTGACTTAGGGTGGAGAGAGCTTTGGCCTTCATTGCTTGATGTAGCTTCCAAGCTCTGGCCAGAGAGAGGTTGAGAAGCACCTTCACCAGCAAGTTTCTCAAAAAGAGAATTGATCTCTAGAGCAGTTGTTGGTGATAAGACAAGGCTCTCAGGTTCTGTCACTGGGCCTTCAGTCAAGGTTTCCCCTATGAAGCTAATCTTAGGGTCTGCCTCAATATCCAGTTGACCGATGACATTGCCTGATTGCCATAGTCTTTTTCTAAGCCTGAACTCTGTAGTGATCCGGTCTTGGATTTTTTGGGCCAACTTGTCAGCTTGTCTTGATTTGCTAGGATTGAGAAATGGCATGTTGACTAAATCCAGATCTTCATAGAAGTTCAAGGTCTGAAATTTGAAGATCTCCTGTTGCCCTTGAACTCTACTGATGATTAGGGCTCTCCTGTTATTGTCATACCTCCACCCAATGATATGATTGGAAGGTGGTGGAGATGGCATAGCCCTTGGTATCCCTTCCTTAAATAGAATCTGTATGAAGGAGTCTATGTAGTCCACATTAATGTGAATTTGAGGAGGTTGTTGAGAATGCACAATTGCAAGTGAGGATGGTGAGTCCTCAGTGTCCATTCTCTCTGAAGAACTCCTAGGTTATGTAATTATAATGTCTTTCTCTCCCTTTTTGGTAGCATAACTCACTTGCATAGGTGAGCTAGGAGTTAGGTCAATCACATCCACAGGTTCTTGTGTCCTGGTTGAGCTCTTCTTAAAAGTCTCCCAGCTAGTTTTTCCTTAAGATATAAAATCTCAAGTTGCTGATCATTGATCCTGTTCTGCAAGGTAGTCACTTGAGATTCAAGGTGACTAACCTTGGAGACTAAATAGGTGCATGTTTGAGATAGTTTTTGCACCTTTAGTCTTCGATTCCCCTCATCTTTATCAGAAGAATCATTGGGGGATGAGATTATTGGACCAAAGTCCTTACTCTCACCACCAGCTTCAGGTTCTTGGCTGCTGGATTTCCTTTGCTCACTAGCAATCTTAGTTGAGATGTCACTAGGCTGAGTTGCCATGGTTGAGGTCTTAATGATATAATCACTTTCAAAAGTGAGAGCCTATTCCATATGGACATCCTGAATAGGATCAGAAGTGTCCACCTCAGTAGTAGGTGACTGATGGGGGCTAGAAATAGGAGCCTCAAAAGCACTCATCTCTCTTTGAGTAGGGGAAAAGAAGAGATAATCATGGTACTCACTGAAACCTAGATCTCCATCAGTGTAGAAATCAAGGTTGGGAATTGGTTGGTTGAGATCTAAAGGCTAGGGATGGTAATTGTCCCCTGAAGGTTGATCACTTGAGTGTTGACACTTAGAGTGATGGCTTAAGGCAGTTTGCCTTATGAGCTCATCAGGCTGAGCATGAGGAACCTCAGCACTGATCCTTGAAGAGATGGGAGTGGTCTGCTCCTCAGGAGAAGTGGGAGCTCCGGTGTCCACTTCCTCCTGTATGGGTGAATGTATAGGGACCTGCATAGACTGAATAGCCTGAGTAGGGGTTCGTTTGGATTTTCTTTGGTAGGTGAGGGTGATTTGTGGCTATGTAGGTGGTTGGGATGTAGAAGGTGTGGGTTCAACACTAGCCGGTGCTGCTAGGTTGTCACCTTGAGCAATAAGCTCTAACATATTTGGGACCAGGGTTATTTCTACCCCAGAGAACCCAATAGTGGGCTTTCTCAGTATTTTAAAGATTCCGGGCTTCATTTGTCCTAGTTTAAGAATATTACCTGTTCCCCTCAACTGTGAGCCCAGTTCACAGTTAAGAAGGTACTGGACATATCTAGAAAACATGTAATATTCTAAGGAGTCCAAGTTTGCAAGAAAATTAGTATAAACAAATTGAGAATACCTGAACTTGACCCCCCTGAATCATTCCATGGACGATGAAGGTGAGATCCTCAGGAATGTAGTCCCATCCACCATGCTTGTTTGATAAGCTGTGGATAACCATATGGAGTAGGAATTTCCATTGGGATGAGACCTTCCCTTTTCTGAAGGTCTTGACAGAGTAGTCTCCCTCATAACCTATCTACTCGAAAGAATGATTTACAACTTCTTTTGGGAAGAACACCTCACCTTCATCATCATCCATCTGAAGATGCATATTGATGATGGCCGGAGTGATGAAGACTGTTCTCCCCTGCACTGTGGCAGATAGTGCCTTCTCCCCATCCATTACGACTTCTTGGCAGGTCTTCCAGAATTCTAATAGATGATCCTCATAGAGTGGAGGATCAATGGTTAGGGAGGTGAAGTAGTTCGACAAAGCTATGAAATGGCAAACCTCTAAGAAATAAGTATCTTTCTCAGAGCTTAACAGAGAAACCTGATTATGTTGCCTATGTAACTACATGGTAAAGTTCGGGTAATTTCTGTGAAGAGGGTTGGCTATTTTGAGAAGCTTAAGGATGAAGAAAGATGAAAGAAAGTAATTTCAAAGAGAAATTTTGGGGTTTTAGGTTTGGATGAAGAAGCAGATGATAGAAAGAGCGTGAAAAGGATTTCAGATAAAGTTTAATGAAAGAGGATAAACTTTGAAATCCGGATGTCGGTCCTACCTCTGAAAATGTAGTTTACTTTTGCTCAAAAAGTAGTTTTCTTGGAAGTCAAAAGGTTCTGAAGGTAAATTATCTTCGGAAGTTTTAATGAAAAAGCTTCCGAAGCTAAAATGACTTCGGAAGATTTTCCTAAGAGTTGGGAAGATTTTGACTTCGGAAGAAAATCAAGACTTGAGAGTTTTGTTCAAGAAAAAAACTTCCGAGATTTGATTTGCTTTGAAAACAAAAAGGTCCTTGAAAACATATAAGTGCCAAAGAAAATTTTAAGCTTTGGAAGATATTTTAAAATTTTCTTCCGAAGGTAAAATACTTAGGCAGTTATTTGTTTTAAAAGCATAAATTTCTTCCGAAGTTAAAAACATAACTTCCGAAGGATCAAAATTTTCATAATTCTAAGGAAAGTCTTCAAAAGGATTTTCATCCAAAGAAAACAAGAGCTTTATGAAGGTGATGAACTAGACAACTTAGGACACACATGTTTTAAGAAATAATAAGAATTAGTTTTAAGAAAAAAACCTACTCAAAGTTGATCATCCCAATAGCCAATACAAGATATTTAAATCTCTGTTCATCAAAAGACTTTGTAAAGATATCAGCATATTGTTCATCTGTGTGAACTTTGACTAGTTTAATTAATCCCTTTTCATAATTATCTCTTATTAAATGATACCTAATGTTGATGTAATTGGTCCTTGAGTGTTGCATAGGATTCTTTGTGATTGAGATAACACTATTGTTGTCTATGTGAATGGGAGTCTCCTTGAAGTTGAACCCATAGTCCAACATTTGATTCTGAATCTAAAGCACTTGAGCATAGCAGCTAGTAGCAACAATGTATTCAGCTTCAGCATTGATGCAGAGACATAAGATTGTTTCTTGCATTGCCATGAGACAACCCTTCCACCAAGAAACTGACATCCCCCAGATGTAGACTTTGCAGTCATGTTGCAACCACCATAATCACTATTTGTGTAAGCATACAGATTGAAGTCATGATTCTTAGGATACCATAAACCAAGTGTTGAAGCACCTTTAAGGTATCTTAGAATCCTTATGACAGTGATAAGATGAGACCTCTTAGGGTTGGCTTGATATCTTGCACAGATGCAAGTGACAAACATAATATCAGGCCTACTAGCAGTAAGATACATAAGAGACCCAATCATAGCCCTATATAAGTGTTCATATACACACTCCCCCTCAAGATCAGGTCCAAGGGAACGGTTTCTAGTTATGGGTGTCTTAGCAATCTTACAATCAGTCATGTTGAACCTCTTGAGTATGTCTTGAACATACTTTGACTAACTAATGAAGATGCCATCTTCAACTTGCTTCACTTGAATTCCCCGAAAGAAATTGAGTTCTCCCATGGCACTCATTTCAAATCTTTCCTTCATCAGCTTCTCAAAGTCTTGGCAGAGCTTTGGATTAGTTGAACCAAAGATGATGTCATCCACATATACTTGAACTAGTAATATGTCATTTCCCTATCATTTGATGAAGAGAGTTCCTTCTATAATACCTCTCCTGTATCCATGCTTGCAAAGATACTGAGATAGTGTCTCATACCACTTCCTGGGTGCCTGATGCAACCCATAAAGAGCTTCGTTAAGCTTGCAAACATAATCAGGATGATAAGGATCTACAAAACCAAGTGGCTGTTTGACATACACCTCTTCATGAATCACTCCATAAAGAAAAGCACACTTCACATCAAGTTGAAAGACCTTGAAGTTCTTGGATGCAACAAATGCCAGGAACATCCTAACAACTACCAGTCTTGCTACAGGAGCACAGACATCTGTGTAGTCAACTCTTTCTTCTTGTGTATATACATGAACAACTAGTCTAGCTTTGTTCTTGATGATGAATCCTCTATCATCCTTCTTGTTCCTAAACACCATTTGATTCCAATGGTAGTTTCCTATGAGGAATAGGACAAAGGTTCCAAACTTTTTGTCTTTTGAATTGAAGAAACTCCTCTTGCATTACTTCAACCCAACTTCCATCCTTTAGAGCCTCATCAACTTTCTTTGGCTCTATCTGGGATAAGAAACAAGAGTGAAGACAAATATTTGCTTCATGGGTTTGTCCTCTTGTTCTTACCCCTATGACAATATCTCCAATGATGTTTATGGTGGGGTGGGACTTGGGGATCCTTAGCTGAGGGATCATAGCAAGTTGCTAAGAAAGATCTAAATTGGAGAAACTTAGATCTGACATAGATGTTTCACCCACCACATCAGCACACTTATCAAGAGAGACTTTATCCAAGGAGTGTGTGACATCATTGATGTTGTCATCTATGGAGTGGTTATCAACAACAAGAAAGTCTTGATCACTGTCACCATTACCATCATTGTCTTCTGCAATTGAAACATCTTTATCTGTTATGGAGCCTCTGAGCTGGAATTTGAAGGCATACCAAATGTATCAGCTGAATTTGTCATTATGGTGCTGATAGAAACCTCATTTGTAGAAGTAGTCCCAACTGGAGCTGAAGATGTGTTACTTGAAGGACTTCTTAGCTCAAATCTTGGATTAGGATCACCTGTATTTAAATTTTCTGCAGATCCTGAAACAGTCTCACAAGATTTGTTAAAACAGTTGTAACTAAATCAAGATCAAAGAGCCAATCAGGACCAGAACCAGCCACACAGGGTGTGTGTTCATTGAAAGTCACATTGGCTAACTCCTCAACAATTCTAGTTCTGAGATTGTATACTCTGTAAGCCTTAGCTTGGGAAGAGTATCCAATGAAGTATCCATCATTTGATTTCTTAGCAAATTTGGCAATTTGATCCTTGGTATTCAGGATGGTGCAAGTTCATAAGGAGTCTTGCCATGAGTCTTAACTACTAAAACTCTGTTCTGCGTATAGCAGGCAGTGTTGACTGCCTCTGCCTAGAAGGTGATGGGTAGCTTAGAGTCAGACAGCATGGTTCTTGCAACTTCAATCAGTGTCCTGTTTCTTCTTTCAGCAACACCATTCTGCTGAGGAGTCCTGGGAGCATTGTATTGTCTTGTAATACCCTTTTCATCACAAAATGCATCAACGATTTGGTTCTTGAATTCAGTTCCCTGATCACATCTTATGATTTTGACCTTGTGATTAGATTGATTCTCAATCTTTAAGATGAAATTCTTCAAAATCTCAAGAGTTTCATCCTTAGTTCTAAGGAAAAAGACCCAAGTGAATCTTGTAAAGTCATCTGTGATCACTAAGCAGTAAGAGGTCCTTCCTAGACTCATTACACTGGTGGGGTTATCCATATGTAACAAGTGTAGGGGTGTAGTGATGGTGTTCCTTTCCTTAGGCTTGTGAGATACCTTATGTTGCTTCTCTTTCAGGCATGCAACACAATGGTCAACACTTGTAAACTCTTTCTTTGGCATTCTAGTTACTGAATCATTCTTAATCAGTTTATTCATGTTTTTAAAGTTTACATGGCACATTCTTTTATGCCATAGGAAAGACTCATCACTATTTGCTTTAGACAGAACTTTCATGGATACAGTCCAGGTCTTCAAAGGTGAATAGAAAGCTGTCATAACTTTTATCAGAAGACACAAAGGCTTGAGAAGAACTTGTATCTTGGAATGGGCTTCCTTGAGTGTAGTTCTCCCTTGGTGTCTCTGGGAAGGTGATGAAAGGGCTCCTAGGTGAGTTGTCAGGGTAGCATATGGGATGATGTTGTGGTTCTATGCTATCCCTTTCAACCACATGCAGGGCTAAACCCATTTCATTGTTGGAATTTCCAGATGAACCTTGCATGTTCATCTCTATCTGGTAGCCACTGGAAATCCCATATAACTCTGTTAGAGTAAGAGTTTTGAGATTCTCAGTCCCCTTGATCACCACACAGTAGTGTGTCCACTGCCTAGGAAGTGAGGACATGAACTTCCCTACAATGTCCCTGTTCTCAAGAGGAACTCCTTCATCCACAAGGGTATCCACAATCTCAACATACCTGAAGTATTGCTGAGTCATGGTTTCACTTGCTTTAAAGGTGAAGTTTTCAAACTGCTACTTCAGAAGATCCTTCTTGTTCTCCTTAGCTTTAGAAGAATCCTTATACATCAGTTTCAATACATCTCACAGCTGCTTAGCTATTTTACATTTCTTGAACCTCTGTATACAGAGTTTGGAAGAGCAGTCTGAAGGGCTGTCATGGTTTTTCTATCAATCTCTACTCTCTATCTATCTTTATCAGAGTAATTTTCCACAGCCTTGGGGATCATACCACCACCAGAAGCAGAAGGGGTGCTGGTATGTAAGGTTCATTCTCAACAGACTCCCACATTCTTGAGTCTAGAGACCTGATGAAACCTTCCATTCTCATACACCAGGTGTCAAAATCATCAAGAGTGATCAGTGGGGACTTGTTCATGGTTCCAATTTTCATATCAGTTTTGGAAATGGCCGCCATTTGAAAAGTTTAGTATTTTGTGAGTGAGGGATCTTAAGATGGTGAGATCTTATATCAAGAGCCTGAATGCTCTGATACCAAATGCAGGACCGTTGAAGGGTGGTCATATACAACACAACAACACAAAGAGGAGAGTGACTAAACTTAATCAAACAGTGAACTGGGTTAACCACAAGTAAAGACACTAAGAACACAAGTAATTAAGAGACAGGACACAAGAGCAAGATACACAGGGAGATGGTTTTCAAGATTGCAGTATATTGCTTTCTCAATGTTCTATTACAAGTGTTACAAAGCATATAAATAAAGTTACATGAACATGAGATACTTAAACTACATCCTATAGTCGGCCATACTATGAACGCCAGCTGGATACAATTGACTAGACTCAAAACAAAATCAATTGTAGAGTCAAAAAGGCAGATTGCCTTTTTGACTTTGTGACTATGACATGCCATAGCTCACATCCTTATCTATTACAAAAAGGATAAAAGTACATGAAGTAGAAAGTTTACAGACTCAAGACCTTAATGTACAGTTACCAAAAGCATGGACCTTTTCACCAACTCATGTAAGTTGGTGACTTTACAGAGTTGCAGCGGAAAGGGGTCCAACTTTATGGAAAAGTACATCAGATATAGCATGTTGTTAAAAGTCTTCGGAAAAAATCTGTCTTCAAGTGTGGAGCTTCGGAAGACTTTGTCTTTGAAGCTTCAGAAGACTTCATCTTTGGCTTCGAAAGATATTGGTCTTGGCTTCGAAGATTTCACACTTATAATATTTCTGTTGCATGTTTGAAACTTCCAAAACATTCTTCTTCAGTACTTATGCAGCATGCATGCAGAAAGATTTTGGTTGCTTCAGCCTCTATACATATTCTCTAATGGCCATTTCATCACCTTTATTGAGACACCAAAGGAGAACTATACTTAAGGAAGCCTATTCTAAGAGACAAGTTCTTCTCAAGCCTGTGTGTCTTCTGATGAAAGTTGTGGTAGGTTTCTCTTCACCCTTAAAGACCTGGACTGTATCCATCCAGATGATCTTGAGTATATGGAGATAGTTTAGCAGATGGCTCTTCTCACTCATAGAGCCAAGAAGTTCTACAAGCAGACTGGAAGGAAGTTTCCCAGTAATGCAGCCACTGGAAAGTTTGGACTGGATAATAGCAAAGTTAAGTTTCCTCATGAGCATATTCTACTTAGAGCCCCTAGGAAAGGGAACATGTACACGATGGATTTGAAAGAGACATCTCCCTCTGGAGAAGTCTCATGCTTTCTAGCTAAAGCTAATAGTGATGGGTCTTTCCTATAATATAAAAGAATGTGCCATGTAAACTTTAAGAACATGAATAAACTGATTAAGAATGATTTGGGAACTGGAATGCCAAAGAAAGAGCTTACTAGTGATGATCATTATGTTGCATGCCTAAAAGGGAAGCAACATAAGGTATCTCATAAGCCTAAGGACAAAAACTCCATCACTACACCCCTACACTTGTTACATATGGATCTCTTTGGCCCCACTAGTGTAATGAGCTTAGGAAGGACCTCTTATTGTTTGGTAAGATTCACTTGGGTCTTTTTCCTTAGAAATAAGGATGAGACCCCTGAGATTCTGAAGAATTTCATCTTAAAGATTGAGAATCAATGCGATCACAAGGTCAAAACCATAAGATGTGATCAGGGAACTGAATTCAAGAATCAAATCCTTGATTCATTTTGTGATGAAAAGGGTATTACAAGACAATACAGTGCTCCGAGGACTCCTCAGCAAAATGGTGTTGCTGAGAGGAGAAACAAGACACTGATTGAAGCTGCAAGAACCATGTTGGCCGAATCTAGACTATCCATTACCTTCTGGGCAGAGGCAATCAACACTGCCTGTTATGTGCATAACAGAGTTTTAGTGGTTAAGACTCATGGCAAGACTCCTTATGAACTTTGGCACAAGAGGAAACCTTTCATTTCTTTTCTCAGGTCATTTGGATGTCCTTGCACCATCTTGAATACCAAAGATCAAATTGCCAAATTTGTTGAGAAATCAGATGATGGACACTTCACTGGGTACTCTTCTCAAGCTAAGGCTTATAGAGTATACAATCTCAGAACTAGAATCGTTAAGGAGTCGGCCAATGTGACTTTCAATGAACATACACCCTGTGTGGCTAGTTCTGGTCCTGATTGGCTATTTGATTTTGATTTAGTTACCAACTGTTTTAACAAATCTTATGAGAATGTTTCAAGGTCTACATATATCTTATCACCAGGTGATCCCGATCCAAGATTTGAGCTAAGAAGGCCTTCAAGCAATACATCTTCAAGTCTAGTTGTAACTACTTCTACAAATGAAGTTTCTATCTGCACAACAATGACAATTTCAGCTGATACATCTGAGATGACTTCAAATTCCATCTTAGAGGCTCTACAACCAGATAAAGAAGCTTCAAAAACAGAAGACGATGGAGGTGGTGATAGTGATCAAGAATTTCTTGATGCTGATAACCACTCCATAGATGAAAACATCAATGATGTCACACACTTATTGGATCAAGTTTCTCTTGATAAGTGTGCTGATATGGTAGGAGAAGCATCAATGCCAGATCTAAATTTTTCTAATTTAGATCTTTCTTTGCAACTTTCTGTGATCCCTTAATTAAGGATCCACAAGTCTCACCCCACCACAAACATCATTAGATATGTTGACACATGGGTAAGAACAAGAGGACAAACCCATGAAGCAAATGTTTTTCTTCACTCTTGTTTCTTGTCCCAGATAGAGCCAAACAAAATTGATGAGGTTATAAAGGATGGAAGTTGGGTTGAAGCTATGCAAGAGGAGCTGCTTCAATTCAAAAGGCAGAAAGTTTGGAACCTTTTTCCTCTTCTTATATGAAGACTACTATAGGAACCAAATGGGTGTTTAGGAACATGAAAGATGATAGAGGCATTGTCATAAAAAATAAAGCTAGACTAGTTGTTTAAGGGTACACACAAGAAGAAGGAATTGACTACACTGATGTCTTTGCTCCTGTAGCAAGACTGAAAGCTGTTAGGATATTCTTAGCATTCGCTGCATCCAAGAACTTCAAGGTCTATCAACTTGATGTCAAATATGCCTTTCTATATGGGGTGATTGATGAAGAGGTGTATGTCAAACAACCACCTGGTTTTGCAAATCCTAGTCATCCTGATTATGTCTGCACCAAGCAACAAGGAAATGGTATGAGACTTTATCTCAGTATCTCTGCAAGCATGGATACAGAAGGGGTACTATAGATGGAACTCTCTTCATCAAAGGACAAGGAAATGACTTAATGCTAGTTCAAGTGTATATAGATGACATCATCTTTGGTTGAACTAATCCAAAGCTCTACAAAGACTTTGTGAAGCTGATGAAGGACAGATTTGAAATGAGTGTCATGGGGAACTCAATTTCTTTCTGGGAATTCAAGTAAAGCAAGTTGAAGATGGCATCTTCATCAGTCAGTCAAAGTATGTTCAAGACATACTGAAAAGATTCAACATGATTGATTGTAAGATTGCTATGATACCCATAGCAAGCAACCACTCCCTTGGACCTGATTTTGAGGGGGAGTGTGTGGATGAACACCTTTACAGGGTTATGATTAGGTCACTTATGTATCTCACAGCTAGAAAGCCTGATATCATGTTTGTCACATGTATTTGTGCAAGATATCAAGCCAACCCCAAGATGTCTCACTTCATCACTGTCAAGAGGATTCTAAGATACCTTAAAGGTACCTCAACACTTGGTCTTTGGTATCCTAGGAATTCTGACTTTAATCTGTATACATATATAGATAGTGATTATGGTGGTTGTAACATGAGTAGAAAGTCTACATCTGGGGATGTTAGTTTCTTGGTGGAAGGGTTGTCTCATGGCAATACAAGAAACAATCCTGTGTCTCTGCATCAACTGCTGAAGCTGAATACACTGCTGCTGCAAGCTGCTGTGCTCAAGTGCTATGGATTTAGAATCAGATGTTTGACTATGGATTAAATTTCAAGGAGACTCCCATTCATATAGACAACAACATTGCTATCTCTGTCACAGAGAATCCTATGCAGCACTAAGGACAAAGCACATCAATATCAGGAATCATTTAATTAGAGATAAGTTTGAAAAGGGATTAATTAAACTAGTCAAGGTTAACACAAATGAACAAATGCTGATCTATTTACAAAAGCCTTTGATGAACAGAGATTTAAATATCTTATATCAGCTATTGGGATGATTAACATTGAGTAAGTTTTTCTTAAAACTAATTCATATTATTTCTTAAAATCTGTGTGTCCTAAGTTGTCTAGTTTATCACCTTTATAAGCTCTTGTTTTCTCTGGATAAAAAAACTTTTTGAAGACTTTCCTTAGGATTTTAAAAAATTTCTGATCCTTCGGAAGATATGCTTTTACCTTCGGAAGAAACTCATGCCTTCAAAACAAATAACTGCCTAAGTAAATTTTCCTTCGGAAAAAATTTCTGAAATATTTTCTGAAGCTTAAAATCTGTCTTAGGCACTTATATGTTTTCAAGGAAAATTTTCTTCTGAAGCAAATTAACTCTCGAAAGCTTTGTTCCTTTGAACAAAACTTTCAAGTTTTAATTATTTCTTCCAAATTTTTTTTTCAAAAGCCTTAGAAAATTCTTCCGAAGTCATTTTGGCTTCGGAAGCTTTTTCATCAAAACTTCCGAAGACAATTTAACTTCGGAAGCTTTTTAACTTCCAATAAAACTACATTTTGAGCAAAAAGTAACTACTTTTGAGCAAAAATTAACTACTTTTGAGCAAAAAGTAACTACCTCTTGAGCAAAAAGTACTACCTCTTGAGCAAAAAGTAACTACTTTTCAAAGGTGGGACCGACATCTGGATTTCAAAGTTTATCCTCATTTATTAACTTTGTCTGAAATCCTTTTCACATATAAACCCAACGGTTCCCCCTCTTTCTATCATCTTCATCCTTCCTCCAAACCTAAATTCCCAAATTTCTCTCTGAAACCATCTTCGTTCATACTTCCTTCATCCTTAAGCTTTCTCACAATGGCCAACTTTAACCGTAGAAATGAGCCTGATTTCTCCATGCAGTTACACAAGCAAGATAACCAAGTTGCCCTATTAAACTTTGGGAAGATTCATATTTCTCAAAGGTTTGCCATTTCTTGGGTTTATCAAACTACTTCACCTCCCTTACCTGGATGATGAAGAAGGTGCGGTGTTCTTCCCGAAAGAAGTTGTTAACCACTCCTTTGAGCAGATGGGCTATGAGGGAGATTTCTTTGTAAAGACTTTCAAGAAAGGGAAGGTCTCATCCAAGTGAACATACCTACTTCATGTGGTTATCCATAACTTGTCTAACAAGCATAGAGGGTGGGACCAGATTCCTAAGGATCTCTCCTTCATAGTGCATGGGATGGTTCAAGGGGGCAAGTTTAGGTATTCTCAATTTGTTTATACTAATTTACTTGCAAACCTGGACTCCTTAGAATACTACATCTTCCCTAGATATGTTCAATACATTCTTAATTGTGAACTAGGCTCACAGTTAAAGGGAACAGGTAATATTCTTAAACTGGGACAGATGAAGCCCGACATCTTTAAAATTGTTAGGGATCGTGTACTTGACGATGTACTAACTGATTAACTTCTATACCGAACCAAATAGTGCGGAATCCTATTTGATTGGCGATCCAATCGGTGAGAACGCATGTAGAAACAATTATGTATTGAATCTAACGTTAAGAATCGATTAGGAATCGATCTAATGCAATGTATGAACTTGGAGTATGATCTTAGAGGTCTCTGGACGGCTAGGGTACGTCTGGAGTCGAAGTGTGCATGATGCTTACATTTTTCCACGAATTAGGTGGTATTTATATGTTAGGGTTGCTCATTCGGGTGACTGAACAATTAGCATGGTTCATTCATGCGATTGAGCCATGCGGTTAATCCATTCGCACGAATAAGTGTTCAGACGTGCGACTGAGTCAGTTGCATGAAGTTGTTCAGGCATATGGACTATTTAGGCGCATGAACACTCAGTCGCATGGCCATTCGGACGCATGACCACTGTTGGGGCGCATGGTCCAGTCGGACGCATGAGAACTTCGCTTAACCAAGTTTGAATGTATTCATTATTATAACATTATGCATATTAATTCAAACAATCATGAACCTATATAATCTAGTCAATATGTGCTACACAACTCATTAATGAAATATTAAACATTATAAATCACAATCAAACATTCTCATTTCATTAAGTACCCAAACATTACATAAGCGTAAGACATTCAAGACATATTACATTAAGATCCAAATCTAGGTACATATGTATCAACAAACTCCCCCTTGGACCTAGATCTATCTATTATCTTACCTTCTTCATAACCTCCTCATACTTCTTGTACTTTTCCTCTCTTGTGACTCCTACATGGATTTCAAATGCAAAGCAGAGTCGTATCACATTTTGGAATTGGAAGGCCTGTACAATATCCTGCGTGTCATAGAACAGTGTCCATTTGTATAGAGTGTAGACGTCGTCAGCTGACAAATTGGTAAGCCACATCGGGTCGAATACCCTAATAGTATCCATTTTGCCCTCTTTGTTCAGAACTATGATAGCTTCCCCTGTTCTCCAATCATAGTACCACCATTTGAAGTGAGGAGTGAAGTCCTGTGGCATTTCCTGTAGAGGGATCTTTGACATTGTTCGTGGAGGACTCCACTTCAGCACTATCTTTGGCTTTCCAGTTATGAGATCAACTTCAGAACGTCTGATATACCTTGTAGGTTGTTGAGGTTCGAAGTTGACCCACCTGGTGTGGTACTCTTTCTTCAGGGCAGCCTCAAACCATCCTGACATCTTTCTCGGGTCAGCGTATAACAGCTTTAGTTTAGCTAGCTGGTTGAGCTCAAAACCAGGTAGAGTCTTTAGATCATGCGGGAATCTAAAATACTCAATACCTTTCTCTCTCTTCATTGCGTAAACATTAAGATCATCAAAATGTGCCCACACAATCATCTTGCCTGACACCTTGTGATGTTTCTTCACATTGTAGAGCTTGGTGTGGACATTCTGTTTTGAGCAGCGCGTTGGGCTCGGATCTCCTCAAAACAAGCAGCCCATTCAGCCTTTTTGATATCAATATTAGGGTTTGAGGCTTGGGCTTGTCCTTCAACCTTCTCAGACTCTTGCTCCATCTTATCCAATATCTCAAATGTATCACCGACTAGGGAGTCACCCAAATTGGGGACCGCATTTCCCTCTTTGTCAGCTTACTCGGGATAGTGCTCGGCAGTGACGTCCTCTATCTCTATTTCATCAATGTCGTTCAGCTCTTCGTCACTGGTTTCTACAAAGGTTGGAGCGTCCTTTACAATTTCATCGGGATTAAGCTTGAACATTTCTGCAATTTTCTCATCAGTGAGATTGTGAATGATCTCTCCTTCTTCAGGAGTGTACATCACAGATCTCCTAACAATACCCTGCAGATCAAGAATCATCATGAGCTGAGTCTTGATTTGTTGGAGGGGAGCAACATCATGTTCATCCCTCTGAAAGTTTGGATCTGCTTGATTTATACATGTCATAACAATCATTAGTTAATAATCAAGACAGAAATATCAAATAACAATAATCAAGATTTAAACATTATGTACACAAGTTTAATACAGGATTTGAATACAAATGATTTCAATAACATAAATAACTAGACATTACCCTTATCATGTATCCTCTGCTCTTCTGCTACCGGGGCGGATGTGGAGGCACTCTGATCTTGAGTCCTTTTGGTCCTCTTTCGCTTGTAGATGTGGCACCCGCAATAGAAGAGTCGTCTTCATCATCATCACCATCTTCATCTGTATCACCCTTGTGATCATCACCATTATCATTATCATCATCACTCTCATCATCATTAGCATCATCGTCTCCGTTTCCTTCTCCAATCTTCAAGGGCTCTTTTTCGGATCCTTTGAGATTTAGCAGGATGGACTTGTTTGCAGCCTCCAGCTCCTCAATCTTCTTGGCATGTTGCTCCTGGAGCTAAGACATCTGCTGAGCATGCTGATCAATCAATCAAGCCTACTGAGAAATCTGCTGAGATTGTGCGGCAGTAAGATCTACTAACTAACGAATCTGTGCAGTTTTCTCGTCATCGGCCGCTAACAGCCGCATCACCATACGATTTAGTGCTAACAGCTGTTCCTCTACCCCAAAGGGAGGTAGAAGTGATCTAGATGTATATGGAAAGGAGGATGATGGTGCAGCTGGATGGCTAGTGGTGGTGGTGGTGCTAGTGGTGAAGATTAGGGGTAATATAGATGAAGGTGGTGGTGGTGTGGGTGTGGTAGTAATGGTGGTAGGTGGAGTGGGTGTGGTAGTAGTGGTGGTAGGTGGAGTGGTGGTAGGTGGAGTGGTGGTAGGTGGAGTGGTGGTAGTAGTGATGGTGGTTATGAAGGTCGGTCTTCTTTTCTCTCTTTTTCAGGCCGTGGGGCTGAGCCATCCTTTTCTTCCTCGATCATTTCGAGGAGGATACTCCCCCTGAAACACGGCTTGGCTGATTGGGAGCAAAGGTCGGATCCGTGTCAGGCTCTACCGATCTGCCAGGGCATTCACCAACCGCCCGAAGCCCTCGCTCTATGGCGACCACCTTGCTGCCAACAGTCCGAGTGAGGGGCTCTTTATCAGTATCCTCCTCCTCATCAGGTATGAAGTCCTGATGGAATCCTGCAGTATCTGCTCCATCATGGGTAGATGCTGGAGATGCTATATCAGCAGTGGGGGCCCTTGGTTGAGTGGGCCCTGCATCTCCACCATCACCGCTGTCGTCATCGTTGGAGTCATCCTCTGAGAGCTGTAACTGCTCGACATCAGAGTCACTGTCTACGTGATGCCACTTACGCCTCCCCAGTACCACGTAGTCCACCTTGGCCAGATGGCCTATAAGTCTCTTTACTGGGGGCTTGACCTTCTTTCCCTGGTAAACCCTTATACGACCCAGTGTCGTATCATCCATAATCTCTAAAGCCGCAACGTCGTGGCGCTCCGTTGGCAGTGAGGGCAGCTTCTCGTAAAAAATCATCTGTATGAACCGAGGGTACATGCAGAAACCCACCTTGCCCTTTGCCTCCAAGTTCTCTATAATGTAAGAGAAGATCATGCTCGAAAAGTTGAAGGGATGGTTCAGCACCAATGCCATGTAAGCATTTTGTATCTGGTCTGAGAGGTCGTCGAACCCACCCCTTCGTGAAGCTATGCACTTCAGGATGACGTGTGCCAAGTACTTATACTGGGGGCACAGGTTGCTCTTGTTGAGCACACCTGAGTTTATGTCCCCAGAGTACTTAATCCTCATGAAACACCCTCTCACCATCAGTGGGTGAAGTCTGGTGGGGTGATCAGTATCGTCTCCCAACTCAAGTACCTGCTGAATGTCTGCAGCGGTAATCTCTATATCCATGCCACAAATAGAACTCCATATGCTGTACGGCTCCTGTGATCGATCAATAGATGCATTCTCCCAGAAGGCCTGTTGTATAGACCTGTAGGGAGTGCATGGAGTAGAAATGGCTTTGTGGATCTTGATCTCTTGAGAAAAGCAATGATCTCTGCAAACTCGGCACCATTCCGAGTTATGTGATCTAAGTGAGCACATATATTGTGCTTGGGGTTGATAGACCATCTATCAACGATCGATCTATAACACAAGACACATAGACATTAGTTATCCACACGAGACAAATCATTCTTAATTAACTTGGTTGAATTCATCTAGATTCATTCATGCGATTTAACCATGCGACTAGGTTCAGTTGTTTTTCCTGTCATGCGACTGGATTCAGTCGGGTGATTGAATAGGCGACTGAGTTCAATCGATTTACTAAGCCTGCGATTGGTTCAGTCGGTCGATTGAGCTCATTCGTATAGTCCATTTGGCCGATTGAGCCATTCGACCAGCTCAATCGTTCGATTGTTGTTCAACCTGATGACCAGTCACATGACCCACTGTTCGACCGACTTAGATTTGAATTTTAACCAAGATATGAAATTAGACATCGTGCACCAGTTCTTTAGACTCGCATTCACATATCTAATAACCTAAAACCTTCAATTTTAACATTTTACTTGGTTTAAGTAGGTCATTAGCCCATTTATTGTCCGGTTCTTGTTTGAGTCGAGAATCTTAAAGTTAGGGCACATTTCGTCAGATTTCAGTGAGATATCATGACAATGTACCTGTATATCAATCTACAATCGTCCGTATATCAATAAGAATCAGAAACTTGATCTAATGAAATTTGGGCAGAGTAATGGTAGTGTGTGCGAATTAAGGGCGATTAGGGGGTGATGAGTCAAATGCAATCGACTGTGCCCTATTTATACTGAGTCTGAGTTCAATCGGCCGACTGGACCCACTCTATCTATTCATTCGGGTGAAAGGACCCCAGTCGTGCGATTGGCTCAGTCGCTCACATTCAGTCTGCCGACTGGGTTTCAGTCGGGTGACTGACTTATTCGCACACCTCCATTCGGTCGACTGGCTCATTCTGATAATCCATTCGGCTGAATGGTTCATACTCATGTCCATTCGGCTGTTTAGGGCATGAGTATGGTCCATTCGTATGACTGGTCCATACTCATGGTCTATTCGTGCGAATGGGTCAGACTCATGAATTTGACTTTAAGACCATTCCACACTTTTATCTTTTGATTAAACATTATGAGCATTTATCATCTCAGACATGATCATTTTAACTTGAAAAACCTTTGACCACCTCAGACATGATTCGTTTAAAATACTTTGTCACCTCAGACGTGACCCATTTTTACTTGAAAGCGCGTGTGGTCATCTCAGACGTGACCGTTTAGATGATAAGGTTCCCTATCAACTTCCATGACATAGTCCGATACTGAACAAAAACTAAAATTGACAAACTTTAAACAAAAATAAAAGAAATAAAACTGTAACTTAAAACTAAGACGTGTTTTTGTGAGGGTTACGTCCTCAGATATAAATCTAAAAATTATTTATCTGGAAAAGGCAGCTTCAATTCATCTAAATCATACATGGACCAAGTCAGTTTGGAATCATACAGGATATTCATATCATTCGTGACAGGTTATCTAAAACTTTTGATGCTCTATTCTTGTTTTTCATCAAGTCATTTAGCAAATTCAGGAAATCATAATAGTACCATTAGGTCCCCACACTGATATGAACTTTCAAGAATTGTAGCCACAATGATTGTCAGTATATTTGTCCTCTTAAATCCATACACAGACTTTCAACACAGATTGGTGATTGTTTAGGTTTGTTTATTTCAACAAGCATTTATGGATCCCACACTTATGGTAATCACTTCCTCAGGAGATTTATGAGCGGTCTCCGGGTAGTATTCAAGAAGAAACTATTCATAGAACTTTCAAAGAGAAGCCAAGCCTCAGGTCAGTGCCACCGCATAGCAAAGAGGCGGCAAACAACAATGAATTCTAGAATATATAGGTTATGCTTATCCTCAGGTCAGTGCCACCGCACAGCAGAGAGGCACATAACCTATCTTCTTGTTTGAGCAATTTCAGTCTTTTTGCACAGATCTCACCAACAACATAGGTTATCAGTTTGATTTTATGTGCTTTTGCTCATGCTTTGGTCTTACGCACATATTTGTTGCGTTTATTTTGCTCGTCATCCCTTATTGGAATCTTGTTGATTGTGTTAACCAGGGATAAGGTGTTACCCACAGCTAGTCAAACATTTTAGTTTAATCTTGAGATCACTAAAAGGTCCAGTCATATATTGTGTTGAATCTACCAACATATCATCTGTGGTCTAGCAACCTCTAGGTCTACTTTCTTTGTGTTACCTTAGTAGTAGCTAGTTTATCTATCATATTTCCTTTTATTTTGCTCAGACTACACATACTTATACTTGAGCTTTGCATCATTTTCAATTTAAGTTTTAAAGTCCCAAATGGTTTGCTCCCGTGTACTATCATATTGCAAAGATTGAATCGGTATCACACATACGATCTTATTTTTATCAGCTACCTCTCCTTCTCCCTCGTTTTTTATTTTTATTTTTTTATACTGTCTAAACCTATTCCCCCCTAAAATTTTAAAACCGTAATGGATTAGCGTTTTAGGATTTTACTAGGCAAGACAATAAGATCAATTTTAATTAACCATGTAAAATTAAGCAACTAAATTAAAATTGAAATTAAAAATAAAAAGAATAGTAATATACATGACACTCGGACTACACATGGTCATCTTTAGGAATGACCTCATTTTTCTTTTTAATGTCATTGACCTCTAACAGATATAGAAAATATGGTTTGTCAAAAGCCTTTGTATAGAGGTCAGCGCATTGAAAATCTGTGTTTATTTTTACCATATCGATTAAGTTCTTTTCAAAGCAATCACATATAAAGTGATATTTAATCCCAATGTGTTTGGACTTAGGATGTTGGACCGCTTTTTGGTGACTGCAATTGCAGCTGAGTTATCAACAAAGATAGGAGTAGAAGAGAATTTGAAACCGTAATCCCGCATTTCCTGTTGAATCCATATGATTTGTGAACAACAACTTGCAGCAGCAACGTATTCGGCTTCACAGGTTGACAATGCAACCGAGGTTTGCTTCTGACACTGCCAGGTTACTAATCTTCTCCCGAAGAACTGACACCCTGCTGATGTAGACTTGTAGTTTATCTTGCAGCCTCCGTAATCCGAGTTGCTATACGCCGCAAGATCAAAGTCATCATATTGAGGATACCATAACCCAAGTGTGGGTGTACCCTTCAGATAATGAAAAATCCGTTTGACCCCAATAAGATGGTTCACTTTAGGCTTTGCCTGATATCGTGAACATAGACATGTAGCATACATGATATCAAGTCGTGAGGCAGTGAGATACATGAGAGATCCAATCATCCCTCGGTACATAGTGGCATCCACTAGATCACCATTCTCGTCGGGTGCTACATCATGATTTGTAGCAAGAGGAGTTCTAGCTGTAGAAGCATTCTCCATGTCAAACCGACTAAGAATATCACCTACATACTTGGTCTGATGTAGGAAGACCCCATTTGGTGTCCGATCCACCTGTAACCCGAGAAAGAACTTCATCTCTCCCATTGCACTCATCTCAAATTCCGCCTTCATTACTGCTTCAAACTCTTTACATAATTCTTCGTTCTTGGAATCGAAGATTATGTCATCGACATAGATTTGTACCAGCAGTAAATCTCTATTCTTTTCCTTGATAAACAGTGTATAGTCAATGACTCCCCTGTGAAAACATGTTTCACAAGATGTGTCGAGAGTTTCTCATACCAGGCCCTTGGAGCTTGATGAAGCCCGTATAGCGTCCTTGTCAAGTTTGTAAACTCTGTCCCGATGATATGGATCCTCAAATCCCTCGGGTTGACTGACATACACTATTTCTCGGATCTCACAATGAAGGAATGCACTCTTCACATCTAGTTGATATACTTTGATCTTCATATACGATGCATAGGCAAGGAAGATGCGGATTGCTTCCATTCTTGCCATTGGTGCAAACACTTCATTGTAGTCAATACCCTCAACTTGTCAAAAACCCTGAACGACAAGCCGAGCCTTGTTTCTGATGATCACTCCTTGATCATCTTTCTTGCATTTCAAGATCCATTTGGTGCCAATGACCTTAGCACCTTTAGGTCTATCCACTGGTGTCCATACACCCAACTTCTTGAACTGAAGAAGTTATTCTTGCATGGCACTCACCCATTCCTCATCATTTAGGGCTTCACTAACATACTTTGGCTCAAACTGAGACACAAGAAACTATAGGTACCGTCGTGAAGGTATCCCTTTTCCATCACAGAGGCATAATCAGCTGAGTACAACTGATTTCTGGTCTGAAGTCCCGATCTCACATCTCCTATGACATTATCCAAGGGATGATAGCCGTTTAGACGTGAGCCAGGAGTTGTTGGAATGACCACCTCAGAATCAAGATTATGAAAATTTGGTTTTGGATATGAGGCTATAGGAGTCTGAGGTTCAGAAGGCTTAGAAGCATCACTGTCAGATGCTTGTGGACTTCTGGTAGTCGGAACCTATGCATCCTGGTTGTTCTGATCATTTTCCATATTTTCTTTATAAGAGGAAGAGTCACTCACATCAAGTGCTCCCCCTAAGTTGGTAGATGATTGACTTTATGAATTGGGTGTTTTATCTTGAGACGGTGTGTTCAAGACGTCGTACATCATCTTGTTTGGCAACTCATCTTCGGAAGTGGAGAGAGGTATGTTGAAGGACTTGAAGAATCCATCATAGTCAAAGAAGTAGGCAGACCTTTTTCTAGCAGGTGGTGTGGTGTATCTCTGAACATCAACATTACACCACACCTCTACTTGACCCATTGAGTTGTTGTAAACTCTCTTGTTTGGTATGTTGTATCCTAGAAATATCCCTTCATCTACCTTCTCGTTGAATTTTCCCTCCTGAGTCTTCTTTAGCAGGGTGCACGGAGCACCAAACGGCTTGAGATACTCAAAGTTAGGTTTACGTCACTGTAGTAACTCATAGCACGTTTTCCATGGCGTTTAACTACCAGGACTCGATTGAGTGTATAACATACAGCATTTGTCCGTCACGCAACTGCCTCATTCCAGAATTGAATAGCCAGTTTCGAGTCTGCTAGCATAGTCCGTGCTGTCTCAATCAAGCTGTGATTTTTCCGTTCAGCAACACCGTTCATCTGAGGAGTATAGGCAGAGGTAAATTGATGCACAATTCCATTTTTCTTGCAGTAGGCTTCCATCCACTGATTCTTGAATTCGGTTCCGTTGTCTGAGTGCACTTGTCATACTTTCAGCTTGTATAGGGATTCCAATGTAGTTACTAATCCTTGAAGGATTCAAATGTTTCTGATTGGACTTCAGAAACATTACCCAAGAGAATGTTGAGTAATCATCAGTAACAATGTAGCAGTACAAGTCGCCTGCAATGCTTCTTGTACTGACTGGACCAAACAGATCCATATGAAGAAGCTCAAGAGGTAGTTCTATGGAAAACTTTCTTTTCCTTATGAGACTTCTTTGTCTGCTTGCTCTTCTTGCACACAACATAGAAATCCGGAAGTTGGAAGTTTTGACGTTCACTCCGCTCACTAGATCGTTCTGGATCAAGTGATTCATCTTCCTTGGATTGATGTGTCCCATTCTCGTATGCTAGGAGATGGAGTCCTTTTCAGTAGCTTTGGACAAGAAGCACTGAACTTCACGATCCGTTGTGGAGGCCTTTGAAAGATCCAGGACATAAAGATCATTATATCTTGAAGCTGACATTAGAACTTGATCCTCCGAGATCAGGTAGTCCTTCTTCAGAACATAGCACTTCTTGTTGTCAAAGACTACTTTGAAGCCTTTATCATATATTGAGAAGCAGAAAGTAAGTTATTCTGTAATTGTTGGACAGAGTTACCTTGTCAAACTTAACTTTCTGATTTCCCACTTCTCCTTGGGTCGTGATGTACCCCCTTTGTTTCCAGCAAATGAAACATGCCCTCCTTTGATTTGTCTGACGTTTGATAAGAGAGCTTTGTTCCCTGTCATGTGCCTGGATGCTCCGCTATCTACAATCCACGTGTTAGTCTCAGCACTATAGCGAACGCCCTGCACATTCAATGAAAACTTTAGTTCATGTTAGGAACCCAGCCTTCACTGGCTTAGGTTTCCCCGAGGCATCACATAACATAAACTCAACCCATTGACCATTTGAGGTTGAGGAACTCAAATGTCTATTTGTTCTCATTTTCAGATGGAGGTGGATTTTTCTTTCCATAGACCAGTTTTGTGTAAGGCCTATTTGTGATAAACAGACGACTGGCTAATGGGTTGAACTTTAGGTTCGCTATCCCTTTTAGGAGGGGTCACTGAGTTTCCTCTTACAAGATCTAGGAAGTTCAACTTTCCTCTCGGTGTCTGATAATAAGGACACTGAGACGCAATGCGACCGTACTCTCCATAGTTGTAGTAGGATATGCTTTCAACTTTACGGTTTAAATGTTTCTGTGGAGAAGTAGGTGTCACACGGTTGACCTTATTTGTTTAGATTGAGACACTTCTTTGTAGATGTATGGTTGGGTTTTACAAACTTAATTTTTTACCTGGTTTTACATCTTTTAGTTCTTGTTTACCTGGACTTTGACATGATGTGCGTGATTGATTAGGTGTAACAGTCTTTTTGGGTTCTGATTTGACTTTGTTTGAACCTGACTTTAAATTAACATTTTCAAACTCTTTTCCAGGTTAAGACAAGGCATTTTTCCTTTTGCCTTTGAAGTGGACTCCTTTTGTTTAGTGCCAGATGAATTGATTTACTTGTGGTATGTGGGTCACTAACAAGAGGAGTGGTCACCACATGATCCTTGATGGGGTTATTATTAATTTGTTTACTTTGGGGTTTATCAAGGTCTCAGGGGTGGCGGAACCACTTTGTATCCCAATCCTTTCCCATTATTTATTCTCTCACTAATTGTTGGACAATGTGAGAGGAGCTTGTCCAACTGTGCAGTTTTTGTTTTAAGGAGTTGACTTCTACTTCTAAAACAACTTTCTGCTTCTTAGTGTCCTTTAGGGAGTTAAGATAGTACCTAATGTCATTAGCTTGGTTAAAGGCAACTACTTGTGTTTCCCTAAGCTCTTTGTTCAAAAGGTCTATATTTTCCTTGTAACTGTGCTCATTTTGTTTTAAAAATCTATTAGCTTCAGTGCACAGTTCCAGATCCTTTACTAAGCTATCATTATGATCTAATAACCTAGCAAATTTTAAATCTATGCTTTCTCTAATTTATTAAAGTCAGAACAAGCATGATTATTGAACAACTGGTCAGTAGTACTTACCTGAGATGTTGAAGAGGAATCAACCATTAGTGCAGAATCGGTCGTCTCTGGTTCTGGTGATTCTGACGTTGATGTAGATTGTACTTCTTCAGGTAGGTGGTTGACCACAGGTGCAGTGTCTTCGGTAGTTGACATCGCGAGTTCTACTGCTATGTCTCCCTCGCTAGCGGAATTGTCATCAATGTCCTCCACACTAGCTATGTTGGACTCTCCTGGTGTGACGAACCGAAAGCTCCAGTCATGCCCTTCATCATCGTTAGCTGTCAAGGCTTTAGGATCCTTGCTTGATGAAGTAGGACTACTAGTTGTGGTGTTTTCCTGAAGATTGAAGGACGAGAAAGGATTGCCATTATCAGTCTTCTTTGGCTTCACACACTCCCGTTTGAAGTGCCCTTTCTCACCACAGTTGAAGCAGTGACCTTTGATTTGTCGAAGCCAAAAGTTGTGTCCTTGTTGAAACCAAGTTCTGTCTGGTTTTTTTGACAAACTTCTTAGCTCGTCGGACAGCACTTGCCAAGGCCCACATAATATCCATTTGTTCCAACTCCATCTCATCCACCTGTTCATAATCCTCATCTGCCAGGTGGCAATTTCCTATCTTTCTAGCAATTAATCCATCATAGGAATGGACTACAGCAGCTAGAAGGTCCATGTGTTCTCTGGCCACTTCAATAGTCACGTTACCGAAGTTATCGGTCTTCAATTTTGCTGCATTGGCTTCAGGTAAACAATACTGGGTACCAGGTGACCCTGGCGTTTCAGACCCTGAAGTAGATGCTTGTGCTGGACTTGCTGAGCTTGAGATGAATGCAGTCTGCAGTGGTGCTCCAGATGTCTTGACAGGAGGAGTCGCGTTGTAGAGCGTAGGATTCTGGTCATAGTTTGCCTTTTGTGCTCTATACTTCATCCTAAGCTCCTCCTCTCTCAGTTTCAGAATGAAGTCATTCATGTCTAACTTCGAGAGCATCCCATTCTGTCTGAGATTAGAAACGAAGGAAGCCCATTTCTCTGGTAATCCATCTACAAAGTTTGATACCTTATCCTCCATCGACGTAGTTACTCCATGAGTGTGCATCTCACTCATCAAGTGGTATAATCTGTCGATCACATCGTCCAGGCCTTCCTTTCCCATTGAAGAAAAGTTATCAAACTCCTTCTTCAAAGCTTTTGCCTAATGGCCCTGAGTGAGGCATTTCCGTCATACCTCTTTTCCAACATATCCCATAGTTTCTTTGCTTGAGTATATTCCGAGTACTGATGGAAGATGTCTTTCGGAATAGACTGAGTAAGCAAAGCGTAGACTTTCTTCTCAGTATTGTGTTTTATTTTTTGTGCATCTGACATGCCACTTAAGGTGAGTTTGACACCGTCAGCTCCAACCGGCATGCTATACCCCGATTCTATTGCGTCCCATAGATTTGTATCTACTGCATTTAAGTAGATTTCTAAACATTGCTTCCATTGTGGGTAGTCGTCTAACGTAGCTACGGGGGCTTATTATGAATTCCCACTTCGTTCTCCAATAGCAATAAGTTCTGAATACGAGTGTCTCTACTTGCTGTGTATGCTGAAAACTGGTCCTCCATTTCAGTTAACTTTACTCTTAAACAACCTGTTTATGTATGTGAATGAAGGTATGCGATTGGGCTTATTCGGGCGATTGAACTAGGCGATTGGTTCAATCGTGCGACTGAACTAATGCGAATGAGTTAGTCGTCCGTATGAACTAATGCGGTTGAACAGTCCGAATAGAGTTTTTAGTCGTTCGAATGAGGGTACGAATGAGTCCAATCGTGCGTTTGGGGAATGCGAATCAACTCAGTCGTGTGATTGAGCCAATCGTGCGACTGAACCTGCTGAAGTTTGAAAATTCATAGGTTAAATGTGTTTTGGCCGCAAATACTCGAATTTCACAAACCCTAATTGCCGTATGCCGGAAAAAATAAACTTTATGGTCAGGAAACGTCTAAGACTCCGTTTGACACAAAAGATTGTGTTTTTAGTGAAAAAACACAATTTTTGTCTCAAAAACGATTGAATCAACACGTAATCAAGAGCTCACTCTCTGATACCACTTGTTAGGGATAGTGTACTTGACGATGTACTAATTGATTAACGTGTATACCGAACCAAATAGTGCGGAATCCTATTTGTTGGCAATCCAATCAGTGAGAACGCACGTAGAAACACTTATGTATTGATTCTAACATTAAGAATCGATTAGGAATAGATCTAATGCGATCTATGAACTTGGAGTATGATCTTAGAGGTCTCTGGACGGCTAGGGTACGTCTAGAGTCGAAGTGTGTATGATGCTTACGTTTTTCCACGAATTAGGTGGTATTTATAGGTTAGGGTTGCTCATTCAGGCGACTGAACCATTAGCATAGTTCATTCGTGTGATTGAGCCATGCAGTTGATCCATTCGCACGACTGAGTGTTCAGTCGTGCGACTGAGTCAGTCGCTTGAAGTTGTTCAGGCGTATGGACTATTTAGACGCATGGACACTCAGTCACATGGCCATTCGGACGCATGACTACTGTTGGGGCGCATGGTCCAGTCAGACGCATGAGAAATTCGCTTAACCAAGTTTGAATGTATTCATTATTATAACATTATGCATATTAATTCAAACAATCACAAACCTATATAATCTAGTCAATATGTGCTACACAACTCATTAATGAAATATTAAACATTATAAATCACAATCAAACATTCTCATTTCATTAAGTACCCAAACATTACATAAGCATAAGACATTCAAGAGATATTACATTAAGATCCAAATCTAGGTACATATGTATCAACAAAAATTTTAAAGAAGCCAATTGTTGGCTTCACAAGGGTAGAAATAACCCTTGTCCCAAAAATGTTAGAGCTTATTTCTCAAGGTGACAACCTAGCAGCACCAGCTAATGTTGAACCCACACCTTCTACATCCCAACCTCTAATACAGCTACAAATCACCCTCACCTACCAAAGAAAATCCAAACGAACCCCTTCTCAAACTATTTAGTCTGTGCTGGCCCCTATATACTCACCCATCCAGGAGGAAGAGGATACTGGAGCTCCCCTTCCCCTAAAGAGCAAACCACTCCATTACTTCCAAGATCAGTGCTAAGGTTCCTCATACTCAGCCTGATAAGCTCACAAGCCCAACTGCCTTAAGCCTTCATTCTGAGTCTTAACACTCCAGTGAACAACCTTCAGGGACAACTACCATCCCCAGCCTCTAGACTTAAACCAACCTATTCCTAACCTTGACTTCTATACTGATGAAGACTTAGGTTTCAGTGAGTATCATGACTCTCTTTTTTTCCACTTCTTAAAGAGAGATGAGTTCTCCTGAGTCTCCCGTGTCTAGCCCACATCAATCATCCATAACTGTGGTTGATACTTCCGAACATCATTAGGATATCCATATGGAAGAGGCTCTCACTTTTGTAAGTGATTACATCATTAAGACCTCAACCATGGCAACTCAGCCCATTGACACCTCATCTGAGGCTGTAAGTGTGTAAAGGAAATCCAGCAGCCAAGAACCTGAAGCTGGTGGTGAGAGAGAGGACTTTGGTCCAATCATCTCATCCCTTAATGATTCTTCTGATGAAGATGAGGGGAATCTGAGGCTAAAGGTGCAATAATTGTCCCAAACATGCACCTATTTAGTCTCCAAAGTTAGTCATCTTGAATCTCAGGTGACTACCTTGCAAAACAAGGTCAATGATCAGCAACTTGAGATATCTTATCTCAGGGAACAACTAGCTGGGAGACCTTTAAGAAGAGCTTAACCAGGAACACAAGAACCTATGAGTGTGATTGACCTAACTCCTAGCTCACCTATGCAAGAGGGTGATGCTACCAAAAAGGGGGAGAAAGTCATTATATTATAGAACTTGAGAGTTCTTCAGGGAGTATGGACATTAAGGACTCACCATCCTCACTTGCAATTGTGCATACTCAGCAACTTCCTCAAGTTCACGTTAATGTGGACTCCATAGACTCCTACATTTAGAGTATTTTTGAGGAAGGTATACCAAGGGAAATGTCATCTCCACTAACTTCAAATCACATTATTGGGTGGATGTATGATGAGAATAGAAGAGCCCTCATCATTCAAAGAGTTCAAGGGTAGCAAGAAGTCTTCAACTTTTAGACCTTGAACTTTTATGAAAGTCTTGATCTTGTCAGCATGCCACTTGTCAACCAAGGCCAATCCAGACAAGTTGGCTCAAAGAATTCAAGACAGAATCACTGTAGAGTTCAGCTTCAGAAGGAGGCTAAGGCAATCAAGCAATATCATCGGTCAACTGATGTTGAGGCAGACCCTAAGATTAGCTTCATAGGGGAAACCTTGACTGAAGGCCTAGTGGTAGAACCTGAGAGCCCTGTCTTACCATCATCAACTGCTATAGAGGTTCATTCCCTTTATGAGACACCTGTTGGTGAAGGTGCATCTCAACCTCTCTATGGCCAGAGCTTGGAAGCTACACCAAGAAATGAAGGCCAAAGCTCTATCCACCATGAGTCACAAAGGTCCATGAGTAACAAAGGGAAAAGAAAAATGACTTTTGAGGAGATTGAGGAGGAGAAAGAGAGAGAGAGAGGAAAAGGAAGCTGAGGGGAGAAGGTTCCTTTACTAGGTCTGCAAGACTTATAAAAGCTACTATCAGGGCTACCCCTTGGCCAAACACTCAAGATGATAGTTGAGGTAGTCAGGATCAACTACTTGCAGACGAAGAACTATGACATTGATAATATCATCTCTCTTCCCTTAGATGAATTAAATGAACTAACTGACATGGAATTGTCAAAGGAGAGAAAGGAGACAGAGGATGCAAAGCTACTTCTTCAAATCAAAGAAGAAAGAAGAAAGAAAAGATTGTACAAGCATGTGCCTACTCTCTCCCCAGTTCAAGAAAGTCTTGTACAAGAGGATGTGGTTCCATAAGAACCTCAGGTAGAAAAAGAAGAGGATAGGATCAATATGATCAACTACCTGAGTGCCATAGGTCTCTATTAGGCTACTGCACTTCTTCCCTTACCCTATGACTACATTGAGTTTGAGTACCTCAAACAACTTGTACTTGAGATAGTCAAAGAAAGAAAGATTACCAAAAGGAAGCTAAGGGAAGTGGCTGCAAAGTCAAGAGCCATCATCCAGAAAAGTATGAAGAAGTCTGTTGATAAGTAAAGGATGATGAGATTCTTGAAGCTTTATGGATTCTCTCGAAGGAGACTTGGCCTTATGTCTCTGTCCACTATAGATGAGCATATTAGGGTATCAAGCAGAAGATCAAGAGTGGAGAGCTAATGGACTTACACTCCCCTCCAAGTCAAGCTCCACCTAATGTGGAGGTGAAGGTTGAACAAATTGAGACAACACAACCTGAACCTCCTGTTGAGTCTCAGCAAGCTTCATCTTCTGATCCACAACAGGGTCAAACTTCCTCTCCTTTTGAACATGTGAGGGAGGAAAACCTAATTGAGAAAGACAAAGAAGATCAATCAGGTGCTGTAGGCCGGTCTTCTCAGTTAAAAGGATCAAAAAGGAGAAAAAGGATGGCTTCAAGACCAAAGCCAAAGAATAATAAGAAAGAAGCATCCTTCTCCAAACCTCAGGTTGAGTCAGAACATCCTGAGGATGTGCAACTAGAGGATGCTCCATCATCTCCCATTCAAATAGCTCCTCTGGCATTAGGAGATTCATCTTGTCCTGGACATACACAACAAATCTAGAAAGATGGCATGTCATTAGAGATCAAGGTATTAAGAATGTCTACACATGGCAAGACATGTTCAATCTGCCTCTACATGATCTCTTTGACATGAGAAGATACTTTGAGAGTCTGATTGATCCTGATCATCTCATGAAGAAAGGGATGGTTATCATCATAATGAGGACTGTAAATATCTGAAGTCTTCAAAGTGTTTTGGTAGCATCAGCCTAGGGGGAGTTTGTAAGGTTTAATATAAGGCTGATGTAACCCAAATACCCAAAATCTCTCCTTCATGCATGCATAAGTGTACTGAAGTAAAATGCTTCGGAAGTTTCACACCAGCAACAGAAAACATTCTAAGTGTGAAATCTTCTGAAGCCAAGACCAATATCTTCCGAAGCCAAGATGAAGTCTTCCGAAGCTTCAAATACAAAGTCTTCTAAAGCCAACACTAGAAGATAGATTTCTTCTGAAGAATTTTAGAACACATGCTTTATCTGATGTACCTTTATCATAAAGGTGGACCCCTTTCTGTTACAATTCTAATGAGACATGAACTTTACGTAAGTTGGTGAAAGGTCCCTGCATTTGGCAACTGTACATTGAGGTCTTGAGTCTGTAACTTTCTACTATATGTGCTTTATCCTTTTTGTAATATATAGGATGTGAGCTATGGCATGTCATAGTCACTAGTCAAAAGGCAATCTTCCTTTTGACTCTATATTTGATTTTGTAGTTGTCTAGTCAATTGTATCCAACTGGCCTTCAAAGTATGGCTAGCTGTAGGATGTAGTATATGTATCTCAAGTACTTGTAACTTTCTAATATGCTTTTGTAACACTTGTAATAGAACTTGAGAAGAAATATACAACATTCTTGAGAACCAATCACTTGTGTGTCTTTGCTATCTTGTTTTGTCTCTTACTTGCTTGTGTTCTTAGCATCTTACTCAAAGGTTATCCAGTTCCCTATTTGACCTGTTAAGTGTCATTAAGCAACTCTCCTCATTTTGTTGTTGTGTTGTAAGTGCATACCATTCAACAGTCCTGCAGCTTTCTATGTTGCATGTTATGGTTTAGAGAGAGAAAGGGTTTAAGAGGGAGGTGGACGCGGATGCCGAGGCCGAAGGGCGGTGCTGATCGGTGGCGGTTGTTGTGATCGCCTGCTTCATCTTGATTTTATGCCTATACCCTGGTCTCTGTTCGACCTCCGTCTTTTGTTGATATGATGGTTTGAGAGAGAGGAGGCGGGCAGGGGCTGGAACGCGGTGTTGGATTGGCGGCGATTGTCGCCGGTCGTCTGTTAGGTCTCGATTTTGCACCTAGTTACTAGTCTCTGTTCGATCTCCTTCTTCTCTTATGCTTTTTTGAGGTTTTTTTATTTTCATGTTGTTATACAGTAAGACTTTGAGAGGGGATGTGTTACGGACAAGGGGGCTAATTGTAATAACTGAATAGTATAGGGTGCTAAATGTTCAAATGTTGTTAAACTTGTTAGTCATTTCAGTTAGTTAACTACCCAACTAACAATAGTTAGTTGATACTTGTAGTATAAAAGCTAGCGATTACAATGAAATGATTAGCTTGATTTGATTGAATTACTTCCTTCTCTGTTTTCTTCTTTCTTTCATATCAAGTGGTATCACAGCTGTCCGATTCTCGGACAACTCTCGATTGTAACAAAAGAAATAAATGGCAACTACGTGCAATCAATCGTTAGAACAGAAGGTGCAAGATCATGAAGCTTCACTTCTTCAATTGGAGGCAACTACAGGTCTCAACTTGACTGAATTGGAGACCATTCGAGTAGAAAGAATGATGAACTCATTGGAAATGCAAGCAATGAAAGCAAAATTGGTCGAGAATTTGAGTCAAATGATGGAAATTCTTAAGAATCTAAAGTTGTTTAGCAAGAATCAATAAACTTCTTCAGGATCGTATTAGGTGGAAAAAGATGACACAATCACTCACTATAACAGTCACAATCGCTTAACAAAGATGGCGTTTCCAAAATTCAATGGCATGAATGTACAAGGACGGTTGTGCAAGGTAGAACACTTCTTTGTCATTGGTGGAACTCCCGAAAACACAAAGGTGAGATGTGCCATTATTCATTTAGAAGATATCACATTACTATGGCATCAATCATTTGTTCAATCAAGGGTTGGATCAATTGATACATTATCTTGGAAGGAGTATAAAAGCTTTATATCAACAAGATTTGCAGTGGTGATCGGTTCAGATACAATGGGAGCACTGGCTGCCATTAAGAAAACTGGTACGTTACTAGAACTTTGTCAAGAATTTGATTTAGCATTAACGAAAGTTTCTATTTGTGATGAGTATGATACTAGTCTATTCTTTGGAGCTGTTAAACAAGAAATTGGTAACCCTTTGAGATTACTTCGACCCAAAAATCTATTGGAAGCTTACATGTAAGCCTGCATACAAGATGAAAACCTAAAATCCACCAAACCATCACTCAAAAGCCATATCGAAACTCCATTCCTTTCAATTCCTATTCCAAACCACCATTATCTACCCATTCTGCTAACTGTCATTATTACCTACTCCATCTATTCAGCCTAAAACCCTTAATTCTGGATGGTTATCCACTAAGGAAATTGATGTGAAAAGAGCTAGGGGGAATGTTTTGGGTGCACTGAGAAATATACACCTAGGCATGTATGTAAAACCAAGCAATTATTCTCAGTAGAGATAATTGAGGAAGAAGAAGGTGATGGAAGAGAAATTATGCCTAACTGTTTGGGCAGTGCTGTAACTAAAGTACAAGATCCGCAGATCTCTTTTAATGCCATTACGAGTATTCATTCATTTTCCACTATGAAGGTAGTTGGAGCTATTAGCATCAAGCCATTACACATCTTGATTGACTCAGGGTCAACCTATAATTTCTTAGATGAAAGCATTTCCAAAAGGTTTAATCTGAAGATCAGTGAGACACCACCAATCAAGATCACGATAGCTGATGGCAATACGATGACTTGTAATAAGATGTGTAGTAATTTCAAATGATCTATACAAGGACATTGGTTCCAGACTGATGTATTCTTGATTCCCCTCACCAACTATGATATGGTCCTTGGTGTTTAATGGTTACAAGTACTCAATGATATTACATGGAATTTTAGAGAACTTGTCATGAAATTTCATATTCAAGGGAATCAAGTGACACTAAAAGGTTCACAATTTACTCAAGTTTCATTATGTTTAGTTGAAAGATGCAATGGTTGCTGAATCTCAACAAGGGGAGCAACCACAACATACTCCTAAGGTGATTGAAGAACCTCTTCCAACAACTATCTCAACTTTATTGAAAAAGTATGAGGATGTATTTAGCATTCCTACTTCACTGCCACCATCTAGATCATGTGACCATCAAATTATCTTGAAGGAAGGTATTAATCCCATTTCTCTCAAACCTTATTGATATCATGCTGCTCAAAAATATATTATTGAAACTATGACTCAAGAATTGTTAGACATGGGCATAATTTGGGAGAGTACCAGTTCATTCGCAGCACCAGTGGTATTAGTTAAGAAAAAGAATGGTTCTTGACGTATGTGTATAGACTATAGAAGATTAAATAAGCTACGGTTAAAAACAGCTTTCCCATTCCTTTGATTGAGGAGTTAGTAGATGAATTAGGAGGTTCCACCATTTTCTCTAAATTGGATTTAAGTTCCGGTTATCACCAGGTGAGAATTCATGTTAATGATATTCATAAGAAAACATTTCGTACACATCAAGGGCACTATGAGTTCCTTGTGTTACCTTTTGGCCTCACCAATGCTCCCGCCACATTTCAATCATTGATAAACACCACATTCAGATCTTTACTTTGCAAATGTGTTTTGGTATTCTTTGATGATATTCTAGTCTATAGTACTTCTTTAGATCAATATGTGTTAGATCTAGAAGCTGTACTACAACTATTGAAAGTCAATTCCCTAGTAGCTAAAAGATCGAAGTGTTCATTTGCGGGTTCTAAGGTTGAATATTTGGGCCATGTCATTACTGGAAACGGGGTATCCACAGATCCTTAAATTCAGGCTATTATTGATTGGCCAACTCCTACGATGGTGAAACAATTTAGGGGATTCCTTGGTCTCAAAGTTACTATCGAAGGTTTATTCAAACTTTTGGCACTATTACCAGACCCCTCACCAATTTGCTCAATAAGGTTGCCTTTAAATGGGACCTTATGGCCTAAAGATCTTTCGAACAACTGAGGATAGCTTTATCCACTTCATTTGTCTTCGCCTTACCAAATTTTGGTAAGCCTTTTATAGTAGAAACAGATGCCTAAAGCAAGGAGTTAGGGGCGGTCTTAATGCAAGAGGGTCATTCACTTGCTTTTCTCAGTAAGAGTTTATCTCTTAAACAAGAGGCACTATCCTTTTCTGAATGTGAATTGTTGGCCATTCTTTTAGAAATTAAACATCAGCATCATTACTTGATCTCGGGAAGATTTATGTTGATACATGTTTGTCCCTAGATCATGATATGTGATGTAATAGATCTTGTTTGGTATGATTAATGAGATGATATTGATAGTCTGTTAGTTATAATGTTTAATAGTTCATTAATGAGTAGTGACTGAATTGATTTGGTTTATGATTATTTGAATGGTTGCACATTAAGTTATATTAATTAAAACATTCAAACTTAACTTAATGAAGTTCTCATGCGAATGGCTCATACGAATGAATCATACGCATGAATAACTTCACACGATTGACTCAGTCGCGCGACTGAACCAGGAGACTGGATCAGTCGCACGATTGTAATATAAGATTGGCTCAGTCGCACGACTGAACACTCAGTCGTACGAATGAATCAACCGCATGGTTCAATCGCACGACTGAACCAGACTAATGGTTCAGTCGCACGATTGAATAATACCAACCTATAAATACAACTCAATTCGTGAAAAACAGGGCCTCTCGATCTATTACGATTCCAGACGTACCCTAGCCGTCCAGAAACCTTCCAATTCGTTCTCCAAGTTCATAGAACAAATTAGATCGATTCCCAATCGATTTCTAACGTTAGTTTCAATCCTTGATTGATTCTTCGTGTGTTCTCACTTATTGGATCGCCAATCAAATAGGATTCCGCACTATTTGATCTGGTTTACACGTTAATCTCCAGGTATTTCGGTCAAATACCAGGTCCTAACAAGTGGTATCAGAGCTATTGGCTCTTGATTACGTGTTGATTCAATCAAGATTGCATAAAAGTTTGTGTTTTTGCACTAAAAACGCAATCTTTGGCATCAAAAGTGATCTTGGAAGTTCCCTGCTCATCGAAGTTTGGTTTCTACGGACTTAGGCGATTAGAACTTGTGAAATTTCGAATCTTTACGGCTGAAACCCGTCAAACCTAAAATTTTCGCAAAACAGCAGCTTCAGTCGCACGAGTGACTCATTCGCACGACTGGACTCCATTCGCATTGCTCATACGCACGATTGGACATAGTCGCACCTCATTCGGCCGACTGAACCGTTCGTTCGCATAGCTCATACGCACCAGATTCATTCGCACGACTGAACCAATCGCCAGTTCAGCCGCACGATTGAACCAATCGCAGAGTTTATACGCACGATTAGCTCATTCGCATCCTTCAGTCGCATCAGTGAAAGTTTGTTTGATTAGATTATAAGTTTATTAGTCATGGAAGATCAGATGTCAGCCTTTACTGCTGGGAAGGACTCAAGGATACAGAACCTGCTGTTGCTTGAGAGTGAGGTGGGGAATCACAATAAACCACCAAAGCTTTTGACTTTAGATGAGTTTCCCCACTGGAAACAACGTTTTGAGATCTACCTTAATGGAGTAGATCCTAATCTGGGGAAGCCATTGAGATTGGTTATAGTACACCGGTGGGAGCTGATGGAGTTAAGCTAACATTAAGCGGGATGACAGACGCACAGAAAGTAAAGTACAATGCAGAGAAAAGAGTTTATGCATTGATCACTCAGTCTATCCCCAAAGACATATTCCACCAGTATTCAGAGAACAAGCAGTCCAAGAAACTGTGGGATGAGCTAGAGAAGAGATATGATGGGAATGCATCATTGAAGGCAATCAAGGCAAAGGAGTTAAAGAAGGAATTCGATAACTTCTCATCAATTGGTAATGAAAGTTTAGACGAAGTCATAGACAGATTCTACCACTTGATGAGCGAACTGCATACACATGGAGTGGCTACTTCCATGGAAGAGAAAGTAAGCAACTTCGCAGACGGATTGCCTAATAAGTGGGCTACATTCGTGTCTAACCTGAGACAGAATGGAATACTTGTAAAGCTGGATATAAATGACTTCATTCTTAAGTTGCGAGAAGAAGCACTAAGGATGAAGTATAGAGCTCAGAAGTCTTCGTACACACAAAATCCAGCTTTATACAATGCCACGCCTCAAGCTAAGACATCTGGAGCACCACTCCAGACTGCTTTTGTGTCTAGCTCGTCAGGTCCTTCACATGCTTCTCCTTCTGGATCAGACACGTCTGGGTCATCATGTACCCATTATATTGGATCAGAAGCAAGCGCTACCAAACTGAAGATCGAGAACCTCGGTAATGTGACCGTGGAAGTAGCTCGAGAGCATATGGATCTTTTAGCAGCAGTGGTTCATTCATATGATGGACTTGTTGCCGGGAAGATTGGAAACTGCCATCTGGCAGATGAGGACTACGAGCAGGTGGATGAGATGGAGCTTGAGAGAATGGATATAATGTGGGCCTTAGCAAGTGCTGTCCGGAGGGCGAAGAAGTTTGTGAAAAAGACTGGACAGAACTTGGTTGCTACTAAGGATACACCTTTGGCTTCGACAAGAGTAAAGTGACCTGCTTTAACTGTGGTGAGAAGGGGGCACTTCAAAAGAGAATGTGTCAAGCCAAAGAAGACGGGGAATGGGAACCCGTTCTCATCCTTTACTCGCCAAGACAAGCAAGCCTCTAGTTCTACTTCATCAAACAAGGATCCAAAAGCCTTAACTGCTCATGATGATGAAGGACAGGATTGGAGTTTTAGGTTTGTCTCACCAGGAGAATCTAACATTGCCAGTGTTGAGGATATTGATGATGATTCTGCGAGTGAAGGTGATATAGCAGTTGAGATAGCAATGTCACATAGTGAAGAAACAACTGCAGCCGAGGTCAGTTACAAGCCAAAAGAGGAAGTTTCCACGTCAGAGACAGAAAAGTCAGAATCACCAGAACCAGAAACATCTGATGCTGCACTGATGGCTAATTCTTCTGAACCAACTCAGGTAAGTACCATGACCAAATTTTTAATAATCATGCTTGTTCTGTTTGTGATACTTTTAGAATAGCATAGATGAAAATTTTGCTAGGTTATTAGATCATAATGAAACTTAGTAAAAGATTTACGTCTGTGCACTGAGGCTAATAGAGTACTAAAACAAAATGAGCATAGTTACAAAGAAAAAATAGACCTATTGACTAAACAACTTAGGGAAACCGAAGTAGTGGCTTTTAACCAAGCAAATGACATTAGGTACTATCTAAACTCCCTAGAAGACACTAAGAAACAAAAGGCAGTTCTAGAAGTAGAAGTCAATTCACTAAACAACAAAACTGCATAGTTGGACTAGTTCGTCGCATATAGTCCAACACTTAGTAAAAGAAAGGAACAACGGGGAGGGATTAGGCTACAAAGTGGTTCCACCACCACCTGAGACCTTGATGAACACTAAGTCTAGACCAGTAAATAATAACCCCATCAAGGATCATGTAGTGACTACTCCTCTTGTTACTGATCCAGACACTCATGTTCATCTACAGAATCTGGTCAGAAACAAAAGGAGGCCACTTCAAAGGCAAAGGGTAAATTGCCTTGTGTTAACCTGGAAATGAATTTGAAAAAGTTAACTTAAAGTCAGGGTCAAACAGAGTCAAATCAGAACCTAAAAGGACTTCAAATGCTACTTTTTCACATGCTTCAAGTCAAAAACCAGTTAACCAAAAAGGGAAACATGTTAAAACAGTAAATTTTGTTAAATCAAAGAAAACATCAAACATACAAGAGTCAAAAACTAAAGTGATTGATGTGACTAGAGTGTCACGCACTTCTCCACAAAGAAAGTCTAATCATAAAGTTGATAGCAGGTCATGCTACAACTGTGGAGAATGGGGACACATTGCTTCCTATTGTCATTTCTATCAGACACCTAGGAAGAAGTTGATCTTCAGGACTCTACCTAGGTCTTCTAAGCGGAGTTCTCTAACTCCACCTAGAAGAGCTAGTGAACCTAAAGTCCAACCTGTAAGCCAGACGACTGTTTATCATAAACAGGCATTACACAAATCTGGCTTATGGAAAGAAAAGTCCACCTACGTGTCTATACTGATGACAAGAAGGAACTGAGCTACCCTCACCTAAGGGTCAATGGGTGGAGTTTATGATGTGTGATGCCTCTGGGAAACCCAGACAGTAAAAGCTTGGGTTCCTAACCTAAACTAATTCATTTACTTTGTATGTGCAGGGTGTTCGATACAGTGCTGAGACTAACACGTGGATTATAGACAGCGGAGCATCCAGGCACATGACAGGAAATAGAGACCTTTTATCTAACGTCAAACAAATAAAAGGAGGGCATGTTTCCTTTGCAGGAAACAAAAGGAGGCTATATCACAGCTCAGGGAGAAGTGGGAAATCAGAAAGTTAAGTTTGATAAGGTGAACTACGTTCAACAACTTCAGAACAACTTACTTCTGTTTCCCAAATCTGTGATAAAGGATTTAAAGTCATCTTCGATAACCAGAAGTGTTACGTGCTGAAGAAAGAATATATGATCCTAGAGGACCAAGTTCTGATGACTGCTTCAAGATATAAAGACCTTATGTCTTGGATCTGTCAATAGCTGCTACAACGGATCATGAGGTTCAGTGTTTTTATCTAAAGCTACTGAGAAGGATTCAATCTCCTGGCATCAGGAATGGGACACATTAGTCAAAGGAAGATGAATCATTTGATTCAGAAGGATTTAGTGAGAGGAGTGAATGTCAAGAACTTCCAACTTCCTGTTTGTGTAGCGTGCAAGAAAGGCAAACAGACAAAGAAGTCTCATAAGGAAAAGAAAGTTTATTCAATAAAACTTCCTCTTGAGCTTCTTCACATGGATCTGTTTGGTCCAGTTAGTACAAGGAGCATTGCAGGCGACGTGTACTGTTTGGTGGTCACTGATGACTACTCAAGGTTCACTTGGGTAATGTTTCTGAAATCCAAATCAGAAACTTTGGAGACATTCAAGGAATTAGTAACCACACTGGAATCCCTCTACAAGCTAAAAGTTCGACAAATACGCTCAGACAACGGACAGAATTCAAGAATCAAGGGATGGAGGCATACTGCAAGGAAAAGGGAATTGTGCATCAATTCACTTCTGCTTACACACCTCAGATGAAGGCGTTGCTGAGAGAAAGAACAGGGTGATAGAGACAGCACGGACTATGCTGGCAGACTCGAAACTGCCTATCCAATTCTGGAATGAGGCAGTGGCAAATGCGTGTTATACACTGAATCGAGTCCTAATAGTCAAGCGCCACGGAAAGACATGTTATGAGCTACTACAAAGACGCAAACCGAATTTGGAGTATCTTGAACCTTTTGGCGCACCGTGTACACTTCTGAAGAAGACACAAGAAGGCAAATTCAGCGAGAAGGCAGTTGAAGGAATTTTTCTAGGATACAACATACCGAACAAGCGAGTTTACAATAATTCAACGGGTCTTGTCGAAGTGTGGTGTAATGTCGACGTTCAGAGATATACCACACCACCTACAGGCAAAGGACCTGCATACTTCTTCGATTATGATGGATTCTTCAAGTCCTTCAACATCCCTCTCTCCCTCGGATGATGAGTTAGCTACTAGGATGATGTATGATATTCTAAATACACCATCTAGCACACAGGGAGAATCTCTACTCAGTCAGAAGGGGTAGTCGATGACAGTGACTCCTCCTCTGAAGATGAAACTGAAGCAGATGACCAGAACAGTCAGGAGGAACAGGTTCCAGTTCCTGAAAGTCCACAAGCATCCATAAGTGATGCACCTCGACTTCGGAACCTCAAACTCCACCTTCCTCAGATGCAGAACAAAATGTTCACAATCTTGGTTCGAGGTGACTGTGCCGACTACTCCAGGATCACGACTAAACGTCTATCATCCCCTTGACAATGTTATTGGAGATGTCCGATCAGGAGTACAAACCCGAAATCAGCTATACTCAGCTGATTACGCCTCAGTTATGAGAAAGGTTACATTCATGATGGTGCTTATCGATGTTTTGTGTCACAGGTTGGGCCAAAATATGTCAGTGAAGCACTAAATGACGAGGCATGGGTGAGTGCCATGCAAGAAGAACTTCTGCAGTTTAAGAATTTAGGTGTATGGACTCTGGTTGATAGACCTAAAGGTGCTAAAGTCATTGGCACCAAATGGGTACTAAAATGCAAGAAGGATGACCAAGGAGTCATTATCAGGAACAAAGCTGACTGGTGGTTCAAGGTTTTCGCCAAGTCGAGGGGATTGACTATAATGAGGTGTTTGCACCCGTGGCAAGGATGGAAGCTATTCGTATCTTCCTTGCCTATGCATCGTACATGAAGATTAAAGTCTACCAATTAGATGTGAAGAGTGCATTCCTTCATGGGGAAATCAGGGAAACAGTCTATGTAAGTCAACCCGAGGGATTTGAAGACCTTATCATCGGGATAGAGTTTACAAGCTCGACAAAGCTTTATATGGGCTTCATCAAGCTCCTCGAGCTTGGTATGAGAAACTCTCGACTCATCTTGTGAAACAGGCTTTCGCAGGGGAGTCATTGACTGTACACTTTTATTAAAGAAAAGGATGGCGACCTACTGCTTGTACAGATATATGTTGATGACATAATCTTCGGGTCAAAGAACGAAGAGTTATGCAAAGAGTTTGAAGCAGTGATGAAGAAAGAGTTTGAGATGAGTGCTATGGGGGAGATGAAGTTCTTTCTCGGGTTACAGGTGGATCAAACACCTAATGGGATCTTTCTACATCAGACCAAGTATGTAGGAGACATTCTCAGTCGCTTTGACATGGAGAATGCTTCTGCTGCGGGACTCCACTTGCTACGAATCATGATATAGCACCTGATGAGAATGGAGATCTTGTAGATGCCACTATGTACCGAGGAATGATTGGATCCCTCATGTATCTCACTGCCTCAAGACCTGATATCATGTATGCACATGTTTATGTTCCAGATATCAGGCTAAACCTAAGGTCAATCATCTGATCGGAGTCAAAAGGATTTTTCGCTATCTAAAGGGTACACCCACACTAGGGTTGTGGTATCCTCATGATGATGATTTTGAGCTCACGGCGTATAGTGACTCGGACTACGGAGGCTGCAAAATGAACTACAAGTCTACATCAGCGGGGTGTCAATTCTTTGGGAGAAGATTAGTAACATGGCAGTGTAAGAAGCAGACATCGGTTGCATTGTCAACCTGTGAAGCCGAATATGTTGCTGCTGCAAGTTGCTGTTCACAAATTATTGGATTCAACAGCAAATGCGGGATTACGGTTTAAAATTCTCATCTACTCCTATTTTTGTTGATAACTCTGCTGCAATTGCAGTAACTAAAAATCCGGTTCAACATCCTAAGACCAAACACATCGGTATTAAATACCACTTCATAAGAGACTGTTTTGAAAAGAACTTAATTGATGTGGTTAAAATTAATGCTGATTTTCAACGTGCTGACCTCTATACTAAAGCCTTTGATAAACCACGTTTTCAATATTTGCTAGAGGTCAACGGCGTTAAAAAGAAAAGTGAGGTAATTCCTGATGAGATAATGTGTAGTCCGATGTAGTTTCGTTAAAGTTTATTTTATTTTATGTTATCTGTTTTTTTCTTTTTGTCTGTTATATTTAAACTCATGTTATTTTGCTGCTTATTAAAATCCAAAATAATAAATCCGAAATGATTTTAGTATTTTAGGGGGAGAATATGCCAGCAAGTTAACATTAAAAAATGAGGGAGAAGGGGTAACTAGCTGAAATAAGGTAGATTGTGTCTGTGATACCGATTCAATACCTTTGAATATGATAGTACACAGGAAAAAATCAAGAGGGATTTAAAATTTAAGTTTTGAAAAGATGCAAAAGTTCAAAGTATAAGTTTGTGTAGTCTAAGCAATATAAAAAGGGAAGATGATAGAAAACTGGCAACTCCTAAGGTGACATAAAGAAAGTAGACTTAGAGGCTGCTAGACCCAAATGATGTTGGTAGATTAAACACAATAGACAATTAGACCTGATTGGTGATCTCAAGATCAAACTAAGTTGTTCAACTGACTGTGGGCTTCCATCTTATCACTAGGTTAACACAATCAATATATTCCAATAAGGGGTAATGAGCATTTAAATGCCACAAACGTGTGCGGATGACCATAATTAGAGCAAAGCAAGAAAAATGAAAGACAAATGCAATAAAGCTAATGACTTATGTTGTTGGTGCATATTGTGTAAAATAAAATAAGCTGCTCTAACAAGGAGATAGGTTGTGTGCCTCTCTGCTGTGCTATGGCACTGACCTGAGGATAAGCATAACCTAGATATCTAGAATTCATTGTTGTTTGCCGCCTCTCTGCTGTGCGATGGCACTGACCTGAGGACAGGCTTCTCTTTGAAAGCTCTAAGAATAGTCTCTTCTTGTAATAATACCCGTAGACCGCTCAAAAACCTCTGAGGAATGTTGATTACCATATAAGTGTGGGATCCACAAATGTTAGCTGAAATAATTAAACCTAAATCAGTCACCAGTCTGCGTCAAAAGTCTATGTATGGATTTAAGTAGACAAACATACTGACAATCTTAGTGGCTACATTCTCAAGAGTTCAAATCAATGTGAAAATCAAGAGTTTCAGTATGATTTCCTTAAGTTGCTAACGACTCTGGATGAACACCGAGAATTTAAGCATCAAAAAGTTTTAATAACAAATCCCAAATGATTTGATGTTCCTGTATGATTCCAAAATTGAATTGGTCCAGATATGATCAATCTAAGTAGAAGCTGTCTACTCCCAAACAAATCCCTTAGATTTCCATCTTAGGGTTTTATCTCTCGCAAAAAATCCAAAAATAAACTTTATTTGTGTAGTTAGTTTAAGTTTTTATGTTAATCTTTTAATTTGTGCATCTGTCGGACTACATCAGGGAAATCAGAAAGGAATTAACTTACCTAAAAGGGTCATGTCTGAGATGGCCACATGTTTTTCAAATTTTAAAAGGTCACATCTGAAGTGACTGAATTGGTTAAGAGCTTATAATGTCTATTTCAAAAGGTTAAAATGTTCAAAAGGGCAAGAAAATCTACCAAGTGTGACCCATTCACACGATTGGACCCACCATGCGAATGGATCCCATTCGAATGATTGGACCATGAAATGGACAACCATGCGAATGGATCCCATTCGCACGACTGGACATGAAATGGAGTATTCAACCCGAATGGCGTTTAAGAATGATCCTTCGACCGAATGACAGGTTGCGAATGAGTCAGTCAATCGACTGAGACTTAGTCGGTTATTGAGATGCAAATAAGGTGACCGAATAAGTCAGTTGACCGACTGAGACTCAGTCGGCCGACTGAAAGCGACCGACTGGACCAATCGCACGACTGAACCTCAGTCGCCCGAATGAACTGAGCGAATGAGGCCAGTCGGCCGATTGAATTTAGGGTCATATTAAAGGGCCTCAGTCGATCGCATCTCACTCATCACTCCCAATCGCATCCCAAATCGCTTTCTTTCCCGTTACTCTGCCAAAATCTCTAGAGATAGTTGTTCACATTGCAATTCATCTTCTGACTTTCGATTGACAAGAATAAAGGTACATTGCAGTTCAATCTTGTAGAAATCAGAAGATTTTGAGTCCATTTGGGTTATTCGATGAAACATTGATCGGATTGAAAAAATGACCTAATAACCTACATAAACTAAGCTAATGTTAAAATTAAGTTTAATAGTTCATTAGTGACGAGATGGCGATCCAATGAACTAGATATAGAGGTGTAAAACAAAATTGGTGAAACTGAAAATGTGAATCGCACAGTTGGTCTTCATGCGAATGGACAGCCGATGAACTTCAGTCGCACGACTGAAACTGAAGGCTCAAACTGCCCATACGCATGGTTGAACCATGCGTATGAAGTTCAGTCACATGACTGAGGTAACCGCATGAAGGTATATGCGTAGGAGCCCAATCGCACACTCTGAGATACGTATGGGGTCAATCGCACGACTGAACCCCATTCGTACCATTCATCGTACAACTGAACCCCTTTCGCACGGTTCAATCTCCACACTGTTGAACTCAGTCGCACAATTTCAATCGCATGACAGAAAGATGTTCTTCAAGCTTAATGAGTTCATGACTTTCTTAGTAAATGGTACTAATGTTTACATCTTTGTGTAACAGATGGCGAGTGATGGACTATGAGCACAAGCATAATATATGTGCCCATCGGACTTAACACTCCAGAAATGCTGCAGAATTCTCTGGCATTATCCATTGTCTATTGTCACGGATTGCACATGCCATCTCTACCTCTTGCACCCCATATCGATCCATTCAACAAGCCTTCTGGGAAGGCGCTACAGTTTAGATCATCTGAACCTCACTGCATAGAATACCATATTTGGCGAGGATATTACCGTTTCTGAGGAGGATCTAAGGATTGTACTTCAATTGGGGGATGACGGTGACTGTCCAACCCGTCTACACCCCCTCACTGTCAGAGGATGTTTTTCTCAGAGCCAAACACTCTAGGGACATCAATTCAGGGTACTCAACAAGAGTAACCTCTGTCCTCAGTTTAATACCTTGCACACGTGCTGCTCAAGTGCATGGCTTCAAGAAAAGGTGGGTTTGATGAGCTGTCGGATCAGATGCAAACGCATACGTTGCGTTGTGCTGACCATCCGTTCAGCTTCTCTAAGATGATCTTCACCTATCTGGTGAGAACATCGAGGGAAAGGAAAGGAAGCCTCTGTATGTACCCACGGTTTATGCAAATGATAATAGATCAAAGCTTCCTTCCCTGCCAAAAGGACAGGAGGATTCGGTGGGTATTGGAGGTAATGGATGACACCACCCTGGGAAGGATGAAAGTATACCGGTGAAAGCAGTGAAGCCTCCGGTCAGGAGGTTTGTTTGGTCATCTTGCCAGAGAAGACTATGTAGTGCGAAAAGAGAAAGTGGCGTCACGAGGACAGTGACTCTGATGTGGAACAGATAGCCCTACCCACTCTGACTCAGATGAGGATGACAGTGGGGATGATGCTATTCCACTCAGAGGCACTGTGTCTGATTCTGTACCTCCGGTGTCTGTCACATCTGCTGAAGTAACTGAGTCAGCGGGATTTCATCAAGATTTTGTTCTTAACGAGGAGGATGGGCTGAATCGATGAGGAGCCACTTACCCGAACTGTGGAAGGAAAGTTGTTCCCACAGAACATGGGTTAAGGGTTGTTGGTGCACAACCGAGAGGTCCGGAGATACAGAAACTGACCCAACTTATGCTCCGGGGTCCTCAGGCGGGATTGTAGGTGAGCTTCTTCCTCTCAACTGGATCAGGAGGAAGAGAAGGCCAAACCCATGGCCAGAAAAAGAAGAAGCGTAGGTAACCTTTATCACTACCACATCCACCACCATCCACCACCTCTATCACAGCCCCCACCATACCTTCCACCATATCGACCATACCTTCCACCACTACCACCTCTTCAGACACACCATCCACCACCATACCTTCCACCACAGCCCGCTTCCTCACCACCACATTCTTCACTCCCTCATCACCTTCACCACTATACAGACCTATTTTCACTACCGCCACTTCCACCACCACTTCACACCAAACGAGTCCTCAGCCTACCCTCACACACCTATAGATCTCCTATACCTCCATCGGGTAGAGGACAGTTTTCTGTTTAAACAGAATGGTGTTGCGATTGCTGGCGGCTGATGAGGAAAGACAACTTAGATCCGCCAGCTTACTGACCTGACTGCTGCACAATCGCATAAAATTGCAGAGCAGGATCGAGTAATTGAGGAGCAGGCCCACAATTGGCTGCTCATAGCACCCAGATGACCAATCCAAGCTCAAAGTGTCGCAGCAACAAGTAAGCAATAAGGAGTTGGAAAAGGCTAAGAGGACCATTTTGCTAAAATTGAAAGGATCAAAGGAGGAACCTTTAAAGATAAGGGATGGAGACAGAGATAATGAAAATGATGAAGACGATGATGATAATAGAGTGATACTGATGAAGAGAAAACCGAGAATGGTGTGAAGATGAAGACACTGACGGAGGAGAAGCAGCTGAATCTGTCTCAGCTCCAGGGCAAGAGAAAAGATCAAGAACAGACAAGATCAGTCAGCTTCTGCTTCTGCACCTTCACGTGAAGAGTCGAGTATTCAGGATAAAAGTAAATAGTATGTTTATGTATTTATTTACTTTTGTATTCTGTATTAAAAAAACATGTACTAAATGTTTATATTAAGTTAATGCATTTTGTTTGATAAATTACTAATGATTTGAGTGTGAAATGTGTAAATCAAACAGATCCAAAGTACAACAGATGAGTTTGATATTGCTCCCCTTCTTCAGGTCAAGTCTCAACTCACAATGATTCTTGATCTGCAAGGGATTGTCAGAAGGTCAGTGAGTTATACCCCTGAAGAAGGTGAAATAATTCACGACCTATCTAACGAGCAACTGGCAGAGATGTTCAGACTCAATCCTGATGAAATTGTTAAGGATGCTCCAACAGTTGATTCAACCAGTGACGAAGAACTAAATGACATTGATGAAGTTGAGGTTGACGATATTGCTGCAGAAGAGTACCCTCAGTACGCTGACAACGAGGGTAATGTGGTCCCCAATCTGGGTGAGTCCCTAGCCAGTGATATGTGTGAGGTACTAGACAAGATGGAGCAGGAAACAGAAAGACCGAAGGAACAGCCCAAGCCTCAAATGATGACGTAGACATTCGAAAGGCTGAGTGGGCTGAATGTTTTAAAGAAGTTAGAGCCCAACGTGCTGCACCGAAGAGGGATGCCTACACCAAGTTCTACAGCGTCAAGAAACATCTTACGGTGTCAGGCAGATATAGCATGGGCATATTTGATCCTTAATGTTTATGCCGTTAAGAGGGAGAAGGGCATAGAGTACTTTAGATTTCCACATGATCTAAAGACTCTACCAGGTTTTGAACTCAACCAGCTGGCCAAATTGAAGCTGTTGTATGCTGACCCGAGAAAGATGTCAGGCTGGTTTGAGGTTGCCCTAAAGAAAGAGTACCACACCAGGTGGATTAACTTCAGACCTCAACAACTTACAAGGTATATTAGAAGGTCTGAGATGGATGCCATTACTGGAAAACCAAAGATTGTGTTGAAGTGGAATCCTCCGCGCACATGTGAAGAATCCCACTTCGGGACATGAGAAAGGATTTCACACCACACTTTAAGTGGTGGTACTACGATTGGAGAACAGCAGAAGCAGTCATAGTCCTGGATAAAGGGCAAATGGATACCATCAGGGTATTAGACCCAATGTGGCTAACCAACTGTCTGCTAGATGTATATACATTATTCAAGTGGCCCTGTTCTATGACACAACAAGACATTGTACAAGCCCTCCAGTTCCAAACGTTATACGACTTTGCTTCGCGTTTGATATTCACGCAGGAGTCACACAAGAGTACAAGTACAAGAAATATGAGGAGGTAATGAAGAAACAAGACATTAGGAGATCTAGGTCCAAGGGGGAGCTTGTTGATACATGTTTGTCCCTAGATCATGATATGTGATGTAATAGATCTTGTTTGGTATGATTAATGAGATGATATTGATAGTCTGTTAGTTATAATGTTTAATATTCATTAACGAGTCGTGACTGAATTGATTGGTTTATGATTATTTGAATGGTTGCACATTAAGTTATATTAATAAAACATTCAAACTTAACTTAATGAAGTTCTCATGCGAATGGCTGATGCGAATGAATCATACGCATGAATAACTTCACACGATTGGACTCAGTCGCGCGACTGAACCAGGAGACTGGATCAGTCACATGATTGTAATATAAGATTGGCTCAGTCGCACGACTGAACACTCAGTCGTACGAATGAATCAACCGCATGGTTCAATCGCACGACTGATCCAACTAATGGTTCAGTCGCACGATTGAATAATACCAACCTATAAATACAACTCAATTCGTGAAAAACAGGGGCTCTCGATCTATTACGATTCCAGACGTACCCTAGCCGTCCAGAACCTTCCAATTCGTTCTCCAAGTTCATAGAACACATTAGATCGATTCCCAATCGATTTCTAACATTACTTTCATCCTGATTGATTCTTCGTGTGTTCCTCACTGATTGGATCGCCAATCAAATAGGATTCCGCACTATTTGATCTGGTTTACACGTTAATCTCCAGGTATTTCGTCAAATACCAGGTCCTAACAATTTATCATTAAGCCTGATCAAAAAGTGTTAAGTATCTGCTAGATCTGAATATTCATAACCCTTTACAACAAACATGGCTCTCTAAACTCATGGGTTATGATTATGAAATATTGCATAGACAAGGTGCAACTAATAAAGCTGCTAATGCCTTATCCCGAATAGATGCTCCATCTGATTCAATTGACATTGAGTTCATTGGATCCTTCATTATGGAAGAGAATTTAGGAAATTGGTTTTCTGATCCAAAAATCTAAATTATCCTCACAACCTTACAACAAGGTCAAGCAATCAAGCATTATCTTTGGAATGGTACTTTGCTTACCGGAAGGAAAAAGTTAGTTGTGGGAATGATCCACCCTTACAACATGACATTCTCTCCTTGTGTCATTCTTCGGGCATTAGAGGACACTCGGTAATACAACGATCATCCCGTTTAAGGGAACTGTTTTATTGGAAGAAGTGTGACAACATGTTCGGCAATTCATTCAAGATTTTCAAATCTTCAAAGAGTAGTATGAGCGCACGGCCACTCCCGGATTGTGCAACCATTACCAACTCCCAAATCCATTTTTTCTGACATTTATATGGATTCATTAATGGTCTGCCGAAGTATTATGGAAAATATCCAGTTTGGTAATCGTGGTCGTTTTAACTAAATATGGGCACTTCATTGGTCTCACTCATCCTTATTCAGCTTCACAAGTAGCTCAAGTAGTCTTTGATAATGTTTTAAACTACATGGTTGCCCCTCTACAATTGTTTCAGATTGAGACTCCTTTTTTAAGTCATTTTTGGAGAGATTTCTCCAAGTTACAAGGCATCGAATTAGATTACTTGACTAACTACCATCCTCAAGCTGATGGTTGAACTGAAGTCTTGAATAGATGCCTAGAATCTTAGTTAAGAGCCGTGGTTATGGATACTCCGCTTTTATGGTATAATGGTTGACTTTAGCGGAGTGGTGGTACAATACCGCTTGGCATTCGGCCATTAAGATGTCACCTTTCGAGGCCTTATATGATATCAAACCCCCCATTATAAATTCCATATATTCCCAATGATTCACAAATAGTTTCACTTGAAGAGTTGTTTCAAGCCAGGAAATTGAAGATAGCAAACTTAAAAGAATCATTGGAGAAGGCACCAAATAGAATGAAGCAATTTACTGATAAACACCATAGTGATCGCCAGTTCTTGGTGGGAGATTTGGTTTACGTCAAGTTACAGTAGCATGTCCCAACTTCTTTGAAGCAACATGGTCATTCCAAATTGGGTCCTTGATTTTTTGGCCTATTTATGATTGTGGAAAAGATTGGAGTTGTTACTTATCGATTGGATTTACCACCGTCAGCTCAAATTCATCCTACATTTCATGTTTCTCTCTTAAAGGCAACTAAGGGAAATCATCATCCTATCATTCCCTTGCCTGATGTTCCCCAATTTCAGTTACAACCTCATGCTATTTTAGATCAGAATATTGTTAAGAAGCGAATTGAAGATCATGTATAGGTTGGACTCACCTTAGTTTATATTGTTTACTTTTGCTTGTAATAGGTCTTTTGTTAGTTTCCTTTTGTATGTATTTAGTTTTATGTAGTTTTGCAGTCCAGCGAAACTCAGTCAGCTGATTAGTTTGCTCTGAGAAACTGCTGTTTCTGCTAGCGAAACTATAGTTTCGGTAGTATATTTTGCTGGCACTGCGAAACTAAGACTGCTATATATAGATTTGATCTTTCTCATTGTTGGGTAAGCTTGCAAAACACTAATCGTTTATCATTGTTGCAAGTTACCATTTCAAAGTAGTTATTACACAGAAATATCATTGTGCTTGATGTTATTAATTGTTGATGTTCGTTGTCTTATTTTGAATGAGTTCTTATTGTGTTCAATCTTCTTTGCTCATGTTGTTTAGTTTGTGTGTTGGATATTGAACGATTCTTCATCTCATTTGCACTGTGATACAATCAAATGGATCAACAATATGGTATCAGAGCCTTAGTGCTCATGATTTGTTGAGTTTTTGGTTATTTTAGTTCAATATCAAGTTTCAATCAATGTTCAGTTCAATATAGTGTGTTTTTGACATGGAAATTGATTGATTTTGCTAGTTTTTGATTGTGGAAGCTCCGCTAATTATCAGATCTCAAATTCATTGAGTTTTTCTTGATTTCAGATTGATTTTGGGTTGAAGTTTAAGGTTCGACCAGCGAAACTAGTGTTCCTTCTGCGAAACTACGATCATCAGTCAGCAAAACTATGGGTGTTATCACTATTGAAATCGTTTTCTAGTTGTTCTGCGAAACTAGTCTCTTTGAACGAAAGTTCACCTGTGCTTGTGAAGGTTTAACAAGCGAAATTGCGGCCGAAAGTGTTTTTGAATGAAAGTTCAAGCTTGTTTCGTGCGAACTTATCGGTGAAACTAAGCATTTTGTGACATTCGGCTAGCGAAACTGCCGCCGAAATTGTCAGCGAAATTGCCAACTCAGCGAAGTTAGTCTTCTCAGCGAATCTGTCTCTGAATTTGTCAACGGATTTACCTTTTCTCTGTGAAACTTCTGAATTTTCAGCGAAATTGTCTCGTTTCTTGCCGAAACTACATCAATCCCAACGAAACTACAATATCAAAGTTCACATCACTCACTCTTGCCGATCTTGAAAGTGTTGCTCCCAATAGGCCACTGAGACTCATTAACGGAGACAATTTTGAAGATTGGAAGAGATGTCTCAAAGGTTTCTTCTTCTACACTGATCACAACCAATGGGAATCGATTATTTCTTGTCCTCACATACCAACTGTCACTATTGGTGATGTTGTCTCTCAAAATAAGGACCCGTCTTCTTTCACTGAAAAGATCTGAAGTTGATCGATCGTGGACCAAAAGGCTTTTGGTGCTTTAACTCTATGCCTGGCACCAACATCTACAATCATTTTGCAGAGCATAAAAATGCTAAATCTCTTTACGATACCCTATGTGAGTTCTATGATGGTAAGGATGATCTGGTAAAGGATAAGAGCATTCAAGCTAAGAAGGAATTCAATTCCTTTGTTGGATACAAGAACGAGAGTTTGACAGATCTCACTAATTGCTTTTTGACAGTTTCAAGCACCTTAAGAAATATGATGAAAAGCTCTCCAACAGTGAACAAGTTAACAAGTTACTAGACTCTCTCCCACCTCAGTGGAGTCTTTAGGTGAGAATGCTAAAGCAAGAAAGAGGGTTCACAGATTACAAGCTGATGGATATTATCAATAAGCTTAAAATTTTTGAGTTGGACATGAAGAGACGAGAATTTAACCAAACCATGATGCCTACATCTGGTTTTAGTCAAAATGCTGCTTTATTATCATCCGCTGTAAGCTCTCAAATACAGAATTCAATTCAAGGAGGAGTTAGGACAAGCAATTTTTCAAGTGGATACATTACTGTTGGAAGAGATCAGATTAATTCTAAGGCGAATGTTGAAACTTTAGTTCCATTAGAAACAATGGCTCTTTTTGGAATGTTTGTTCAAAGTTATGAAGCACTTGTGGCAGGAGAGTTGAAAGGTAAAGGAATGACAATGGAAGACATGTATCAGGTAGACCCTGATGATCTTGAAGAAACTAACATCCAGTGGCAAATGGCAATGTTGACTCTTAGAGCTCGAAGATTTATGGAGCGCACTGGACGAAGGAACTTCGGCGGACAAACTTCTAATTCAAACTGGGATTTGATAAGTCAAAACTGAGATGTTTCCACTGTCAGCAATTGGGACATTTCAAACATGAATGTCCATCACCAATTGTCACCGATTCCAATAATTCAGGGTTCCAATATAACAATTGAAAGGGAGAAGGAAGATGTGAATCACAAAAAGGAGACTGCATTGATTTCTAACTTTGATTGGAGTGCAGAGGTGGAGGAAACAAGGACTGAGATAAATCAATTTTTGGTAGCTGTGTTTGTAAGGTAAAGGGTTGGAATATAGTAAAGATGTATTTGACCCTTTCAAGGAATTCAAAGAGGAGGTTTTGTGTGTCTGTGAATGAGAAAAGAGAGAAGATGTTAGAATGAGGGCAGGTAAATCTGAGGTCTAAAGTAGAAGGAAGTTCATCCACTGGGCAAGAAAGGATTATGATGATGGTACTGTCACCATTGAGGAAAGCAAGTCAAGTACTCTGGTATGCCAATGTAAAAAGGCCTTAGCAGCTAAAAAGGTGGTGATATGACTTCCATATGAGGTAATTCAGGATATGTGTTCATCTGCTTGTATAATAAGATTATTTGGGATTTATAAAGCTAATCAGTTATTAATTGATAATGAAAAGGATTTGAAACAATTAATGAGGAACTTAAAATCAATGAATCAAAATATTTTGTTAAACTAAATGAGGCTTTAAAAGAAAATGATTATCTAAAACGAATCATTTTGGAAAGAAATGTTGAGATTAACACTTTGATTGAAAGAGTTGCCCTTACTGAATTTGAAACAAGCAAACTTCAGTCAAAGTTAGACAAATGGACCATATGAGGAATGAAACATGATGATTTATGTAAATCTTAACGGGAGCTAGGATTAAAACGGGATTGGGATATGAAAATGTAAAGGTTTATCCTCCACCTAGTACATACTGTTATTCTCCTATGCCTGTTCCTCATCCTTCTAATGATTTAATCAAAACAAATACTGACAGTATATCTACAGGTTTAGAGGGTGTTAATTCTAAGCACATTCGTGAAGACTACAACTATGGACCAACTAGTGGGCTCGGATGCACTAGTATTAGTACACCTGATTTTCAGCAGTCTGTTTTAGATCATAAGTCTAGTTTAAATTCTGTCTTTGTTCTAGTTCTCCTGTAACCGATTCTATCGCTTCATGTTCTCATGATGTTTCTATTTCAACTTTAAATTTAGTACATTGTAGTGATGTGTTTTATTCTGGTGATGATAATGGTGCAACTGATCTTACTATAAAGCCTAACGAGAAACTTAAGACTAATTGTTTTGATAAATTCTTTTCTCACCCATATCCATCTTTTACTCCTTTAAATATTTCTTTATCAAATGAAAGAATTGCGTCTGAAGCTAGCACTAGTGGAACTAGTTCTACTGGTACTTCAGATGATCATTCGTCTATTTTTGTAAATAATAATTCTTGTTCACATAAACCTCTACCTCGTGGCATGTATGAGACATTTAATGACATTGATTCTAGTGTATATGAATATGATGAGGAAATTCACATTGATCATATTCCTATCTTATCACATCTCAGACCTAGACGTAAACCACACTGTTTCAGGTGTGGTCAAGAGGAGCATCTTGTCAAGAATTGTCCTACATTGCTTCATGGTCATACAAATAGGAATTATTTTGGAATAAATTAAAAAAATTGGTGAATAATTTCTTTTGCAAAAAATCTACTTCTTCTAAAGATGAAGTTATTCAAACTTGGATTCTTATTTCACTTGGTTAATTTGTTCTTTATTTAATTTCATGAGTCATCCACTAAATTGTAAACAGTGTGTGGCATGTAGATAGTGGATGCTCCAGACATATGACGGGGTTGAAAGACTTGCTAACCAATTATCGAATTTTAAATAGAGGATATGTCGCTTTTGCTGGTGACAAAAAGGGTGGAAAGATGATTGGTCAAGGAGAAGTTTCTAATGGATCTTTAACTTTGGAGAAAGTCAACTATGTCCCTGAGCTTGCTTTTAAACTCTTGAGTGTCTCTTAAATCTGTGATAAAGACATTCAGTCTTGTTTAAATCCGATGATTTCTATTTTTAAATCAGAGCTTGATATTCCAGATGACTTGATTCTTATGCGTGCTCCAAGAAAACATGACACATATCTTCTCGATATGAACTCAAGGGAGTCAAAGTCTACTGCAACATGTCTTCTTTCAAAAGCTTCAACCTTTGAGTCTCTGTTATGATATCGCCGATTGGGCCACGTTAATTTTAAAATAATAAACAAATTAGTCAAAAACAATGGTGTTAGAGACTTCCTACAAAAGATTTCTCGGTAAACAAAAAACAAAAATGTATGGCTTGTGACAAGGGCAAACAACATAAAAAACCACATAAGCCCAAACTTGAAATAACATAACCTGTCCTCTTGAGTTGTTACATACTGATTGTTTTGGCCAATCAGCGTTAAATCTATTGCTAAAAAGTCCTTTTGTCTTGTTGTTATAGATGAGTTTTCAAGATATTCATGGGTGAGATTTCTTGCTCACAAGGGAGAGGTTGCTGAAGAATTCCAGAAGTTAATACTTCAATCGAGACAATCAGCAAGAGAAAGGTTTTGGCTCTGAGAAGTGACAACGAAACTGAATTCAATAATCGGATTCTTGATTCATTATGTGCTCAAAAGGGAATTGTAAGACAATTTAGTGCTGCGAGGACACCTTACAGGAGGTGTAGCTGAACGAAAGAATCACACTCTCATTGAAGCCGCACATACAATGCTCATAGAATCTTTGTTACGCATTATTTTTTGGGTTGAAGCAGTAAATTGTGCTTCATATGTTTTAAATCGAGTGTTGATTGTCAAGGAAAAAATGAAGACTCCTTATGAACTTTTTTATAAAAGGAAACCTTTAACTGACTTCTTTCAGCCATTTAGTTGTTCTTGCACTCTTCTGAATACTCAATCACAAAAAACAAAGTTCGGTGTCGTGTCTGATGAATGTTACTTGTCGGTTACTCTTCTTCTCAAAAGGCCTATCGAGTATATAACAAGAGAACCGTATCGTTCAAGAGACGTTCTATGTTGATTGGCAGGAGTCTAACTCTTCTGATGTTCATCTGAACCAGCATGGTTCTTTGACTCCGATATTGTGTTTAATTCTTTAATCTTCCAATTTTCGATGATGATGTGTCCACTCCAAATGTTCAAACCAATATTATTTCCTCACCCCCATCTGATACCCATTCCACCTCTTCAGCAAATGATGCCACTTCAGCTGATGTTGGATCATCATCTCCATTATTTGATTTGTCACCAACACCTGTTTCTATATCACCAACATCTGTTCCACCACCCACATCTCTTCCTTCATAACCTACATCTATCCCATCACAACCTGTTCTATTTCTCTCACCTCATCTAATCATTCAAAATCTGTGAGTGAACTTCTCATAAATCTTCCCTTTAGACACAGACTTCAAAACTTTGAAGATCATCCTTTTGATAATGCTATTGGTTCAATCACTGATGGTGTCCGGATGCGGAGTCGATCTGGCTTGATTAATATCTGCCTCTTCTCTTGCTTCATCTCTCAAATTGTCCCGAACAATGTGCATGCCGCTCTACACGACCCATGCTGGGTGGAGTCAAATCAATTGGAGCTTCAACAATTTAGAAAGCTCAAAGTTTGGACTTTAGTTGACCTGCCTCCCAACAAATGCCCAATTGATACAAAATGGGTGTTCAAGAACAAACCTGATGATTGTGGTGTGGTGCTGCGTAACAAGTCTAGACTGGTTGTGCAAGGATTTGCTCAAGAAGAAGGGATTGACTATACTAAGTCGTCACTCTGGTCGCCCGTCTTGAAGCAATCGGGATTTTTCTCGCTCATGCTGCTCATAAACATTCAAGGTCTATCAGATGGATGTCAAGTGTGCTTTCCTTTACAGAGACAATGATGAGGAGATATGTGTGTCACTACTAGGTTTTGAGGATCCTGACTTTCCCGATATAGTCTTTAAGCGGACAAGTCTTTGTATGGTCTTCATCAGGCACCTAGGATCTGTATGAGACCCTGACCCAATACCTCTTAAGCAATGGTTTCTCTCGTGGCACCATCGAAAGAAATGAATGGTGAAATGTTGTTGTCTAAGTTTATGTCGACGACATTGTTTTGTTCCACCAATTCACTGTTATGTCGGGAGTTCGAAGAAGTGATACGTAATCAGTTTGATAGGAAATGCGCTTTTTCTTTGATTACAAGTAGAACAAAAGCATGAAGGCATTCTAATTCATCAGGAGAAGTATGTTAAAGAAATCTTGAAGAAATTCAAGATGGATGACGCCTCTCCTGAAATGACTCCCTTTACTGCTCAAACGTGTCTCACTCCAGATAAGCGGGAAATCTGTGATCCTCATCTCTACAGATCTATGATTGGTTCCCTAATTTATTTTACAGCAAGTCGTCCTAATATCCCTTTTGCTGTAGGGTATTGTGCTCGATATTAGTCGGCCCCAAAGGAGTCTCATGAGAAGACTGTCAAGAGAATTTTTCGTTATCTCAAAGGCTCATCTCATTTAGGTCTATGGTATCCATATGGAGGGAATTTTGATTTACATGCTTATTCTGACGGTGATTCTAATGGTTGTAGGTTAAATAGAAAATCGTGACTGAGGGTGTCAATACATGGGCAATTGTCTGTGTCATGGCAGAGCAAGAAACATATCATTGTTTCCCTTTCTAGAGGGGAAACATAATACATTGCTGCCTCTAATTGTTGTTCCCAAGTCCTTTGGATGCAACACTAGATGATTAACTATGGAATCAACTTCTCCACACCCCCTCTGTTTTGTGACAACGAAGCAGCCATCGGGATCGCTAAAAATCCTATTCATCATTCTCGAACCAAGCATATCAAAACCAGATTCATGCAATTCGTGATGCCAAGAAAAGGATTTCATCGATATTATTCCCATTGACACAAAAAATCAAAAAGCAGATCTTTTCACAAAAACGTTCGATAAACCTTGCTTTTATGAATTGATCTCTATGCTAGGGTTATATTCCTTTAAACCTCCTTTAATTTCTCTTTAAATTTTTCTTTAAAAATAATAAATAAAATAAAATAAATAATAATAATAATAATAATAATATAATAATAATAATAATCATCTTAATAATATTATCTTTTTAAATAAAATTTTAGGTGGATAAATAAATATTTGGGTGTTGAATTTGAAATGACAGGAAATGATTTTATATCTTCTGGATATGTTCATTTATGCATGAATGGTACTTAAAATGAGAAATGATAGTAACTGATACTGCTCTCTGATTTACATCTTATGTTTAATTGCAAGTAATAGAAAAACCAAACAAACAGATTCTTTAATAATATGCTTAGTAGACTCAGCCTGAAGAATAAAGTATACAGTAGCAATATGATTTAAATTAAAATCTCTGCTTAAGGATGTCTGGATTTACGTGATCATTTTGGCCTGTACGAAAACTGAGTCCCGACAAAAAGTGGATTAAGAATTGATCTTTGACTCATGTCCTGTACATTTGTGTCTTGTACTTGTGCTAATCTCCTCTGATGTACGGTAGTACTGACCTAGACTGATGATCTCATCTGCTGTACGGTAGTACCGACCTGGAGCTCTCATCGGCACATATTTAAATGGTGATCTCCTCTGTTATACGTGAGTATAGACCTGGAGCTCTCACCATCTTGATCTAAGTTGTTTCAAATCATCAAAACAATGAATTCATCACAGAATGAAATATTCTATTGATTATCTTTTACACTGATCCGTACAAGACTTGTTCTTAAGATCGTATCAAAATTCAAGATATCCTGAGGTTGGGTGAGCGTTTTTGCCAAACGATTGTGGGGCCTATTATTTTAAAACCTAATCGAACCTTAACAAATCATCTGTTGTTTGTAGAAAAAGATAAGCGTGGGTTTATGTGAAAAACATATAAGCAATCGTTATTAATCTTTTTGAGAATTTCAAAATCATTTAAAGACTGTGATTAGATTCATTATCGGTATGTTCTCATGGTTGGTCGATGACTATACATATCTTGAGGATGTGATCTCTATTCATTTTGATCTCAGTAATAATGTTTTTGATTGTTAAAAAATAAATAAAAATAAAAATAAATAAAAATAAAAAATAAAAAATGCAGTGAAACTATAATTTCGCTATTTGTTTCGCTAGACGAAATTGCATTTTCGCTCAGCATTCTCATCCTATGCGATCCCTTTTTGATCTGAATTCCATAAGACGAAATTGCAACTTCGCTTAGCGAAACTATAGATCGTCTGGCGAAACTATAGTTTGCTTGCTGCGAAACTATAAGCTATTTAAGTCATTTTGCGAAACTAAAATCTCACTTTCGCACTATCGACCTGTGACGCCCTTAGGCTTCTCCGTGTCCCTCTCCTTCGTTTTTGTGGTTCTATGTTGTTATTATATGATGAGTGTTGATTCATGTCGCAGTGAGTTTCGACCTCAGGACCTCACTTAATCTTGTTAATATATCACATTGTGGGTACTTTTGATCGAGACTTTTCGGTGACTTCGCTGTTCATCGAGCAAAACTACCGATTGTACAGTGAAACTGAACCAAAGTTCTTAAATTCTCAGCGAAACTGTAAGGTTATGTTGTCTGAGCGAACTTAACAGTTTCGCTGACTAATCTTCAGTTTCGCAGTGTCGAAACTATAATTTCGACTTGTCGAAACTACATTTCTAGTTGAGCAAATCTGATGTGTTCGCAGTGTCTATTCTTTCGCCTGCCGAAACTAAAATCTCATCCTGTGAAACTATATTTTCGGCTAGCGAATTTATTTTTTGATTTTTTTATTATTTTTATTATCTTTATTATTTCTTATGTATTCATTCTTATCACTTTATTCTAATTTATTTCATCTGTTTCTTAGGTTTAAATGGCAAATCTAAAGTTCGATGAGAGAAACAACATCACTGCTATTTTGGATGATACATATCTGAAAGCCGCCGGGTTTAGAGACTGTATTAGATGGTTGCAAAGATCTCCCATAGCTTATGCTGTATCTCGTACCACCACCATATATGATGTATATATCAGATATTCTGGAGATTTGCTAAATATGATACAAGAGGAAATACTCAAAGAATTACTGCCAAAGTCTTAGAGCACGAGGTGACCATTACTGCTGAGATAGTTTCAAGGATTCTAAGGCTAGAGGAGGATTCTAGTGAAGAGGTTTCTATGTCCGATACAAAGGTTTTGAAGCATTCAAAGCATGGGTTATGAGGTGGCCAGATTTTGGTTCCCGAAAGAAGATCAAGAAGTCATTTCTATCCAAGGAATGGAGATTTACTGCTCACGTCTTCATCATGTGTCTAGATCACCGTAAGGTGGATCAGACGGGCTAAACATTGACTGGGCTAAAGCAATGGTATTGTGCTTCATAGGAGAGAAGGCAAACATAGCTAGACTGATATTCGCCTCATGCCTGAAAATGTGATGGCCTTGAAGAAGATAATGGCTGTTGTATCCTCGATTTCTTCAATGATGTTTGACAACCTCATACCAAATGTGCCAAAACATGGGGAGGTGAAAAGGCTGGTACAAATGAATCCCCTATCTTTGCTGACTGTTGTGCTATTTGCCATGATTTTTGACAGGATCAGCGATCACAAGTTTGATGTATTAGGATACAAGGCAGCGGAATACAAACAAGAATTAGACAAGTTGTAGCAAGCAATCGATACTTGTAAGCATTAAGAACGCATACGGTTATAGGAGAGATATATATTTCTGATTTCAAGGAATGTTTATAGATGTAGAATATTTCTAATCAATCAATTGTTCATTCCTTCATTCATCCATCTCATTCTCGTTCACAATAGTTGTCACTCCTATATAGAGTGCAACAATCACTGCTGTTATCACGGAAAGTGACAACTGGCAGATCTAGTACAAAAATAACTAATTCTTAACAACTACTGAAATGTTCACAACTACTGAGACATATCCACGTGTTAAGTACAAAATATAAAACTACTGAAACTACAACGACCGAAGAACAAGCTCTTAGTCGTTTATAAAACTACTGAAACATAAACTACTGAAACTAGAAATATAAAACTACTGATATCACAACTACTGAAGAAATACTCTTCAGCAGTTGTGACAAACTACTAACGCTTCAGTACTTGATCTTTAGACTTTGACCTTCAGGTGTTTCATCAGCTGATGACTTCAGTAGATATCATCAGCTGATGTCTTCAGTCTTTGTCTCAGACTTTGTACATCAGTTGTTGATCTTCAGCACTTGTAAACTCGTCAGCTTTGTACTTCAGTACTTTGGTCTTTCAGCTTTAGTACTTGTGTTCTTCAGCTGTTGTGCTTCAGCACTTGTGTGTTCTCAGCTGTTGTACTTCACCCTTTATTTCTTCAGCTGTTGAGGTCTTCAGCACTTGATCTTCAGCTGTTGAAGTCTTCAGCACATGTCAAACTACTGCGATGAGGCTTTCAGCAGTTTTGTGATACCATGTGGGACTTAGAGGTTTTCTGATCTTGGCTCATTGTTCTTTTGGTCCAACAAACTCCCCCTGAACCAATGCAGCCAAACCTCTAACTTTTTATTCTCCCACTTATTGATGGCAAAATGTTGGTCTTTTTTCCTTCTTGATCATAGCGAAGACCCATGTAAGCTCCGGCCTGGGAAAAACCTCAAATATTTGTTTGGCAGCGTATGAATGGGAACTCTGTTTTGGGGAACAGGACACAGAGTTGTTATCCCATTCATGAGATTCACTTCCCCCTAATGAGTCTGTACGACTCTCTTGTGTAGGCCTCAAGGAAGGTGATTTGTTCCTCCATGGTTAGCTCTTCAGCACCTCCTTCAAACAATGATTCAGGCCATAATACTCAGACAGGTATTTGGCCTGTTTCCCATTCTTTAGCTCCACAGTTGTTATATTCGTAAGCAAACTCATCCGTGATTACCCTCTAGGAAACTGGAGCTCATTTTTCCTGACTTCCTCAATCCTCTTGTAAACTAACCCCTTTTTCACTATTTTGTTTTCCAGCATCTTCTGAGGGTTAGATTAGCTTTGTAGGCCTTCTTGAAGTCTTCTAGGATTTTCCAGGGTGAAACTACAAAGACCAAGAGATCACTTCATCTACGATCTTTTTCACATGGCCAATGTATCTCTGGGTATAGTGTTCTTATGAATTCTGTGAGGAAACCCTGGGATCAGGCCAAATCCTCACTCTTTCCTTTTGATATTGAAAGGTATGCCTGAGAGTGTAAAGTCTGAGGGCTTGCTTCCTTCATATTGATGATAGAAGATGTGGCTGCATAAGCTTTGTCAACTCTCTTCAGCAATTCCTCATCATGCTGTTTATGAAGCTCTTCTTCTTCTAGCTTCACTTTAACCATTGTCTCTAGACTTCAGGAGTAATTGCTGAGAGTGACTTGTGGCCTTAGGCAACTGAATCACAGCTGAGAGCGGCAGCCTGTCTTCATCATCTTCTTCATCATCTTCTAGCTCAATATCCTTCTCTTCTTCTTCAGGGTATATCATCGGCTATGGTTTTTGAGGGTAAGGGAGTTGGTTTGGTGGGTTGTGTTTTGGGTGGTTTTGGTGTGGGAATGTTGACAGGCTTTTCTAGCATCCTGGGGTGAGTGTGGCTTTTGATTGCTTGGCTAGCTCAGTCCTGCTCCCAGCACCCGCTTCATTCAAAGCTTCAATAACAAGCCCCTTAGTATATGCTTCAGACGAACAGATCTTGGTGGTGATTGGCCAAGATACTGTCCCTGGACCAAGCTTTGATTTCAATCATTGATCTTCAAGATATTTTGCAATAAATCTTATCATGATTCAAGCCTTTTCTCTTTCTAACACTTCATAACTTGCCCATCTATTCTGGATTTCTTCAATCTCTAGTCGTCGAATCTCAGAGTCAAGTTTATGGTGTCATGGCCTTGCCTAACAGCTGATCAATGATGTTGTCCATTGATCTGCTGTGTTCGACATCAGCCTCTTTTATCAGTAGCTCCAAGGCTTTCTCTTTTTCCTTCTCTTTATCGGTCTCCACATTCAACTCCAACTCCTTTTCCACTATATCCCTTCTGGTCTTCTTCTCCTTTCCTTTCTCCTCTATACTCCTCTTTCTTTTTGCTTTCACTGACTTAATCTCCCCCTTTTTGGTTGCATTGGTTGCAAGGGTTGATTGCCAGAAAGCTGTTTGCCCACAACATCTCTATCAAGTTGTATTACTGAGAAAGCCTCTCATCAATGGCTTTGATCACTATGTCAGTGATTATGGTGTGATGAGAGGAGGGAATTTTGGAGTACAACACCTATTTGCTCAGGGAGGGTTCTGTTCCTGAGAAGTAGGGCCTAAGTCAGAAGAGGCAGGTGTTGATTTTGTATGGCTCATTGGTTGGAAACCTTCAAGTGAAGGTGCCATCTGTGGGTGGGTAGAGGCAGATGGTCTTTTCCTCTTGTGAGAGTTGGTCAAGTAGGTTTTGCAGCCTACTGACTTCTCTTCAAGGATTGTGTTCTGGGCAAGAACATCATAGAAAAGCCCAGGTCATCATCAGCCGAAGCTGAATCATCTGACCTCCTGCTTAGAGCAGGATTTACATGCACTGGGTGTAGACCAGTTGGTGCATGTGCCCCTTGGCTTGGTACTGGGGACTTCCAGCCTCAGGACAATGTCCATACATCAGCTGTTGCCTCTAGTGAGGTCTTAGCAATGTTACCAGCCTCACTCTGGTCATGTGCTGAGTCAGAGGAGGTGGCAGCCTCACTAGATATTCTAAGCTCCTTGTCTACACCAGGAGATAGAAGTGGGAAACACCTGTGCTGTGGATTCTCAAGTGCACTGTGTTCCTCCCCCTCAATTGTAGAGGTATTCCCAGTAGTAAGTGGTTTCTGGGGAGGGGGTGAGGAGTGCAATTGAGTCAGCACTTGTGCAACTATTAAGTTGGGCTGTGAGGGACGGTTGTTTGGGGTGAGGGGATAGAAGCGGTGTGCACCTGGGGAGGTTGGTGCTCTTCAATGGCAATCTCCTCAAGTGAGGAAGATCCCAGATATGTAGGTGCCCCTTGTGTGGTTGCTGCAGGCTCCTGTTGAGAGGAAGCCTGAGCGGTTGTGGCTGGAGGAGTCAGTGTATCCACTAGGGGGTTTGTACTAGTGGATATATCCTGCGTTTGTGTTGCAGGGGCATCCTCAGGGGACTCAATTCCCTGAGTAGCCGTTTTGGGTTTCTTTTTGTGGGTTTGGTGGGGACTTTGGATTTGGAGGTGGTGGCTGTGGGTTCCAGCTGCGTGGGTTTTCGCAGCTTGGCAGCCATTTTGAGTGTCCGGTCAGAGTTGTGCCGGGAGTATACTTCCGGCAGAACAGCCGTAGTAGGGACTCCAAAGCCAACAAGTCCCTCAGCATTAAGCTGGTCGGTAATAATGGCCATTATGAACCGTGGATATAGTATCCAACGGTTGGCAGTTAGTCTTTGAGCCATATCCTTAGCTCTAAAAATATTATTTCAGAAAAATTAAGTGGTTGTTGCTCAAGAATAGAATACATTACCTGCTGCCATTTTGTCGACATTTGATCCCAAGAACGTCTTAGGGGCCAAACATACATTCACCATGTGAAAAATCAGGCGCTCAGCGTCATTAAAGTGTTTCTTCATGATAGTGGAGGCACTGAGATCGCCTTGATATCCATGTTGAGCAAAGGATAGATCTATGGTGCCCTTCGGATATCCAGCAGGAGAAGTAGCATCATTCAGTTTAAGAATTTGGCGGATTATTGCAGGAGTGATGAATACTTCTTTGTTGTTGACGACCGACCGAGGGATGGTGTGTTTTTCTCTCCCAGTGGTAACAGTAACCTTCATCCAAAATTGGTGCAAGGATTCGGCATGTAATATGGGATTCAGAAGAAATGCCGTGTTGTATTGGGACTAAACCATAAGGTCGATAGCAGTATCGAACTTAGTCCAGATCAGCGATTTGGTGAGGTAGGCAACACAGTTGTGTCGCGGTTTAATCTGCATAGACGCCATTGAGAGGAGGGAAGTTTTGGAGAGGAACGTTAGGTTTGAAGAAGATGAAGCATTGAGAGCTAAGGTTAGGGATATATATAGGGTACGGGTAAGGAAACAACTGAAGGATGTGGTGTTAGTCATCAGTAGTTTTAAACGACCGTTGACATGGTATTATCCTTTCAGACGTTGAAACAGCTGAAGTCGTGGTGTTAGGCATCAGTAGTTTAGAAAACTACTGAAGACCGTGGTTTTGACTTCAGATGATTGAAACAACTGAGGACTTGGTGTTGGTCATCAGTAGTTATGAAACTACTGAAGACAGTGGTTTAGTCATCAGCTGTTGTAAACAACTGAAGACTTGGTATTAGTCATCAGTAGTTATAAAACTACTGAAGACATGGTTTTGCTTCAGTTGTTTAAAATGAACAGCAGTTGTACAAACGACTGAAGAGAAAGTTCTCTTCAGCTGTTTTCGTCAATTCTTAGCTTTTCAGCTGTTTCAAACTGTCCTCAACACATTCATCAGTCTTTTTGGCTGATTTCAGTTGTTTCATAGGACATCAGTACTTATCTGTTTTTACTGATTGCAGTAGTTGTAACTGCATCAGTAGTTAACTACATCAGTAGTTTAGAACAGATGAAGTACTTCAGTACTTGTGAGACATTTAGCCTTCAGTAGTTATAAAAACTACTGAGGTTAAAAGAGCTCATCAGTACTTATATGTGACATAGGTACTCATGATCATCAGTATGAATTACTAAGATCATCAGTAGTTGTCACTTATTCTAGTTGCAGCATACCAAGCCTTAACACCAGGTTTTGGAAAGTTGAACTATCCAAAGGCTTAGTAAAAATGTCTGCAAGCTCATCAGCACTAGGCATAAACTTAGGATCAATCAGACCTTTTTCAAAACAATCCCTTATAATGATGTCTGATCTCTATATGTTTGGTCCTAGAGTGCTGGACTGGATTTTTGACAATGCAAAGAGCTGAAGCACTATCCATTAACAATGGAGTCTTAGTCTCTGTAATGCCATAATCCAAAAGTTGGTTTTGAAGCCAGAGTACCTGAGATGTACAACTTGCAGCAGCAATGTACTCTGCTTCAGCAGTGGATGTAGCAACTGAGGTCTGTTTCTTGCTCTGCCAAGAAATCAAGCAGTTGCCTAGGAATTGACATCCACCAGAAGTTGATTTCCTGGTCAACTTACACCCTGCATAGTCACTGTCAGAAAAAGCAACTATTTACCAGAATGTCTGGTAGAATACCATAAACCTAGAGATGGAGTGCCTTGCAGATATCTAAAGATCCTCTTGACTGCAATCAGATGAACTCTTTAGGTGCAGCCTGAAATCTAGCACAAACACATGTAGCAAACATAATATCTGGTCTAGAAGCTGTTAAATACATCAAGGACCCAATCATACATCTGTAAAGTGTTTCATCAACCACTTTACCTTTCTGATCTGTGTCCAGTTGTGTGGTGCTGCTCATGGAGTAGAACAAGGCTTACAGTTTTGTAAATCAAACTTTTGCAAAAGATCTTTTGTATATTTGGACTGATGAATAAAAATTCCATCAGCCTTTTGTTTGATTTGCAACCCCAGAAAGAACTGTAATTCTCCCATGGCACTCATTTCAAACTTCTGTTGCATCAACTTTGTAAAGGCATCACACAACTTTGGATCAGAGGATGCAAAAATGATATCATCTACATAAATTTGAACAAGTAGATTATGCTGCCCAGCTTTCTTAATGAATAAAGTCTTATCTATGGAGCCTCTAGTGAAATTGTTTTCCAGAAGAAAGTTTGATAATGTCTCATACCAGGCTCTGGGAGCTTGTTTTAACCCATAAAGAGGTTTATCAAGCTTATACACCCAATTAGGATGTTTATTGTCCTCAAAGCCTGGAGGTTGACATACATAAACCTCTTCTTTAATTTTACCATACAAAAATGCACTTTTGACATCCATTTGAAAAACTTTAAGGTTTTGATAAGCAGCATAAGCTAAAAACAATCGAATTGCTTCCAGTCTGGCTACAGGGGCAAAGGTTTCATCATAATCAATACCTTCTTCTTGTGCAAACCCCTGAACAACCAGTCTGGCCTTGTTCTTAACAATAAGCCCATTTTCATCAGTTTTGTTCCTAAACACCCATTCAGTGCCTATTGCACACTTACCTGGAGGTAGAGGAACTAGTTCCCACACTTGCTGTTTCTTGAACTGAAGAAGCTCAAGCTGCATGGCATCAACCCATCCATTGTCCTTTAAAGCAATGTGATAATTCTTTGGCTCTTGCTGACTGATGAACAGAGCATAGAAGCAGAAATTTGACAATTGACTTCTTGTTGATACTCCAGCAGTGATATCACCAATGATTTGAGACATAGGGTGATTCTTCAGATCTTGATACACAATGAGATCTGTGCAAGTGTTTGTAGCCGGCTCAGCAGCAACAGATGGTGATGGTGAATCATTTCCTTGAAACCAATCAGTGGATGGTAATTCAAAGGAAGTTGAATTCGAAGAGATCTCATCAGCATTTGTTGTGGATGGTGCTACTGGAGCTACAGGAACATCAGGTCTAGCAGAGTCAGGCAGCTGATCACTAAACCTGAAGAGGTGAGTACTGCAATCATCATCATCATCAGCAGTACCACCAGGTGGTGAACTGTTGACAGGAGCAACAGCAGGAGTTTGATAAGGAACATATTGCAGTATGTCCAAATCAAATAACTCCACAGGACTTTGTGGAATCTTGTCCTTGGAGATTCATTAAACTTAACATGTAGAGTTTCTTCAACCATCTTTGTTCTACAGTTGAAGACTCTGTATGCCTTGCAAGTAGATGAATAACCAACAAAGTACCCTGCATCCACCTTAGGATCAATTTATGGAGTTGATCCTTTGTGTTGAGAATAAAACAGGGACACTCAAATGCTTTGAAAAATGAAATCAGAGGAGCCAAATGATGGAGAACTTCATATGGAGTCTTCATCAACCTATGATTTACTAAAACTCTATTTTGCACATAACAAGCTGGTTGACAGCTTCAGCCCAAAAGGTCAGTGGCAAACCTGAGTCAGCCAGCATGGACCTTGCAGCTTCAATGAGGGTCCTGTTCTTTCTCTCCACTACTCCATTTTGTTCTGGAGTCCTTGGAATGCTGAACTGCCTTTTGATTCCCTTTGAAAGATAGAAGTCAACAAGTGTATGATTTCTGAACTCAGTTCCATTATCACTCCTAATACACTTGACTGGAAGGGAATACTGCTTCTCAATGTACAACACAAAGTGAATAATCTTCTGAGCAGCCTCATCCTTTGAATGTAGAAAGAAAGTCCATACAAATCTGGAGTAATCATCCACAATTACCAGACAGTATTTCTTCTTTGCCATGCTCATTACTCTCACAGGACCAAATAGATCCATATGCAGTAATTGCAAGCAGGCAGTGGACTTGGGCACTTCAATAGGAGGGAATGAGACTTTGTGCTGTTTTCCTTTTAAACAAGCAGTGCAGGTTTCATCACAGTGGAACTCCTTTATTAGTAAGCCTCTGACTAAACTGTTGTGGGAAAGCTGATTCATGTTTTTGAGATTAACATGACCAAGCCTCCTGTGCCACAGTTTAGATTCTTGAGAAGAGGCTTTGGAAAATAGGCAAGGATTGCCTTTGAGATCTATCTTCTTAGAGAGATCTAAGGCATACACTCTTCCTGTCCTGTTGGCTTTCAGGAGAGTGTGATCATCCAACACCTTGTCAATCAAGTGCAAACTTTGGATGACGGAATCCTACAGTTTTGACTGGTGAAAAGGGCAACATGGCCTTTATCACACATTTGACTGACACTCAAGAGATTGTACTTGAGATTTTCCACATGATTAACATCATCAAATTTGATTTCTCCATTGGAGACAAAGCCCTTACCGATGATGTAACCCCTAGCATCATTGCCAAAAGAGACAAATCCCTTCTTTCCTTGAGAGTAGTCATGAAGAAGAGAGTTGTTCCCAGTCATGTGCATAGATCCCCCACTGTCTACATACCAGATGCTACTTTGGCATGTTGAAGAACCCTGCAATAATAAAAAATCAGTTAGTTTTAGAGACCCAAACCTTTTTGGTTTTGGGCCTGGTCTCATCAATAGATGGTAAACTAACAGGTTTATTTGAAACAATAGCCTGAGAGGAAGAAGATGGTGTAGAAGAGGAGTCCTTTGGCTTGGATACCTGAGGTGTAGAGGCATTAGAAAATGAAGTATCAGCAGAATCCAAAGCCATAAGAGCTAGATTCCCAAAAGGACTGTCACCACCATGTTGACCAGCACCTGAGAATAGTTGATCATGACCAGACAAGTCATCTGGTAAACTGCTCCAGTCAACAATTCCTGGGGTGAAGAAGCTGTGTTGTTGAGGTTGAGATTGTTGATGAGATTGGAAGGCTGAGGTTCTGGTAGTGCATGAGGTTGTGGTGCCATAGGAACTTGAACTTGATTTGGTTGTGGCATGTAATAACAAGGGTACGGATATGGCATTTGACCCTGAGGAACAAAATATGCCGGAGATTGTTGTTGAGGATGATGACTAGAGGTGACAGGATGTTGCCCTCTGTGTTGTTGACTATTGCCAGGAAAAGTCACAAAGGGTGCAGTGGAGTTAGATCCAGTTGATCTACACTCTCTTGCAAAGTGTCCAAGCCTTTGGCATTTGTGACACCTCAACTTGCTCTTGTCAAAACCAACTTTGGTTTTGCGAGAGAGTCCTGGGAATTTTCTTCCAGTTCTTTTATAGAACTTCTGAGATCTTATATTTATCAGGGCCATTTGGCTCAAAATATCCATCTCTTCTAAGTCATCATCAGCAATCCCCTTGAGATCATCCATAATGAAGCATAAATTGTCATTATTACACCAGTAAACTGACCATCAATACTCACAAATGCAGAATCAGAAGTGCTTGAAGAGAAATTAATATGCTCATCATACTGGCATTCAGATGAAGCATATTCTGACTCATGACCCACCAAGGCAGTGTTGCCTGGTACAAAGTCTTCAGTGAGCTTTCCAGATGAAGACAGCTTTCTCTTCTGTTCTATCTCTCTCTCAAACGTGAGCAGTTTCCCATGGAGTTGGGTGAGAGATAGTTTGTCCAAACTTGCATTGGAGCGTAGGACAATAGTATATGTGTCCCATCTCTCAGGCAGTGATCTGAGAAATCTGTTATTCATCTGAATATTGGTGTATTCAAGTTTGACCATTTTTAGTTCAGAGATCAAACAAGAGAACCGCTCATATTGTTGAGTCAGTGTCTCACCCTTTCTATGAGAGAATGTCTCATATTATTGGGCAAGAATTTCTCTATTATTTGCCAAGACCTCATCTGTTCCTCCAAATTGTTCTTTCAAGGCATTCCAGAGGTCATGGGCAGTTTCATGATGCATTAGCCCAGAATAGATTCATTTGGCAGTGCCATGGCCAGAATTCCATGGGCTTTTGCATCAATTTCAAGCAACTTCTTATCCTCATCTGAGTATTGCTCCCTCCTCTTCGGAACCATTTGATTGGTTTCCGGTTATTCACCATAGGCTTGTGTGGACCATGTACCACTGATGTCCAACACCCTGCGCTGTTAACAGACAGGTGATGGAGCATACGTCTTTGCCATATGTTATACTTATTCCTAACCAGCATTGGTGGCTTGATGTATTAGGATACAAGGTAGCGGAATACAAACAAGAATTAGACAAGTTGTAGCAAGCAATCGATACTTGTAAGCATTAAGAACGCATACGGTTATAGGGAGAGAATATATATTTCTGATTTCAAGGAATGTTTATAGATGTAGAATATTTCTAATCAAATCAATTGTTCATTCCATTCATTCCATCTCATTCATCATCGTTACAATAAGTTGTCACTCCTTATATAGAGTGCAACAATAACTGCTGTTATCACGGAAAGTGACAACTGGCAGATCTAGTACAAAAATAACTAATTCTTAACAAACTACTAAAATGTTCACAACTACTGAGAACATATCAGCGTGTTAAGTACAAAATATAAAACTACTGAAACTACAACGACTGAAGAACAAGCTCTTCAGTCGTTTTATAAAACTACTGAAACATAAAACTACTGAAACTAGAAATATAAAACTACTGATATCACAACTACTGAAGAAATACTCTTCAGCAGTTGTGACAAACTACTAACGCTTCAGTACTTGATCTTCAGACTTTGACCTTCAGGTGTTTCATCAGCTGATGACTTCAGTAGATATCATCAGCTGATGTCTTCAGTCTTTGTCTTCAGACTTTGTACATCAGTTGTTGATCTTCAGCACTTGTAAACTCTTCAGCTGTTGTACTTCAGTACTTTGGTCTTTCAGCTTCAGTACTTGTGTTCTTCAGCTGTTGTGCTTCAGCACTTGTGTTCTTCAGCTGTTGTACTTCAGCACTTTATTTCTTCAGCTGTTGAGGTCTTCAGCACTTGATCTTCAGCTGTTGAAGTCTTCAGCACATGTCAAACTACTGATGAGGCTTTCAGCAGTTGTTGTGATACCATGTGGGACTTAGAGGTTTTCTGATCTTGGCTCATTGGTTCTTTTGGTCCAACAATTTTAGTGGAAAGATCACCCATCTCTGGGAAAATATGTACCCACCGGAGAGATGGAACTACATTAGATGAGTGGATGAATCTGAGAATAATAGAGCTGAAGAAACAGGGCATAGCAATCTAATTCAACCAAGAAAAGAAAGAGATATTATAAAGAGAAAAATTATGATTTTGAAGAAGATATAAATGAAAGAGCTGAAGAGATAAGGATAGAAAAGGAGAAGAGATCGAAGAAGAAAGCTGATACAACAGATTCAGAGATGCGAACTAAACAGAGACATCAAGCATTCACTGAGGGGAGGGAAGAAAGAGGAAACTTAGATGAAGATATGATTCGCAACCTTAAAAGTTCTCTGGCGAACGAACTGAGCATGATAAAGACTAAACTCACCAACCAAGAGATTCGAGAAAAGCAAAAAGATGAGATGATAGAGGGAATGAAGAAGATGCTTGTTGATCAAAACTGTAACATCCGCCATTTTTCCAAGTTAAACCCCAAACCCGAACTCATTTTGAGCTTCCATTATTAATTTACCTAATAAATGGATCAAATATATTAAATACGTAATCAACTTATTGATTGATAAATAATTTTTTTATAAAATTATAAAGTTTATTAATCATGTTACAACAAATAAGTAAATGGAAAAGCCTTATTAAAACTTATAAAGTTATAAAATGAATTTTAATAAACTTATAAAGTTTTATTAGTAATTATAAATTTTAAATACTAAAAATAAATAATCAAATTATAAAGTTTACAAGTTTTATAAAAGTTATAAAGATTAAGAAATAAATAATTTGATTGATTATTCAAATTGGTTTTATAAAGTCTATAAATATTTTATAAAAAAAATTGTTCAAATTAGAGTCCTCAAGAATTTAAATTTTAAATTATAATTATTCTTTTATTTATTTAAATTATTTAATTTTATATTTATTTCAAATGCCAATCATAACCCCCTTTTAAAAGACTTATAAATCACCATTAACACCATTCATAACCTCCTCCTAACCTCAAGTATAAAAGCAAGGCTTAGGCCTCACTTTTCATTTGCCCATTCTCTAAAAATCTCACTCTCGTATCTTTCTTTCATGTATTGGCTATGATCAATTTGAAGAATTTTATTTTACAAGAGATTTCAAGAATTTTTAATACTAAGGTAATCTTTTATTGCTTTTATATTATACATTTTAATCATCCTAACATCCAATTGTTTTCATGACTTTATGTTCTTACTATTATTCTTTCTTTTACCAAATCTCTTTTTATTTTAATAATTATCAGTTGATCATTAACATTTTAATAATCACTAATCTTATAACAATTACTAACCTACCTAAATTAAGCTAACAACACATTAACATAAACAAAGAATCCCGTTTGCATATGGACGGCTATGCCACCGCATTCGGTTATTCAACAAGATTATTGTTCTAAATGATGGCTATGCCAAATTCTTAGAATATTTTTATAACTCAAATGAAGACTAACATACCATATATTAACATAATAAAATATTCTAACCCGTTTCATGCTTTAACGATTTTAAAAGTGCACATAAGTGCCTTACTACAATTCTGGCAGAATATAACTTTTACTTCAACCGACCATAACTTGATCATAAAAATCTAAATTTGAGTACAATCAGACTCTAATATTAAGGTCATTGAATTACCTTTTCAACGACAGTTTATACGTCTTCAAACTCAATCGGGCGACTCAACAATAGCCTTCACAAGATAAGTGCGCATTTTAGCACCTTCTGTCTTGTGTTGCTTGTTTGACCTATTTAAAAATCTTTTCATAAAATTGCTTCTGAATGAAAGTTGTTCGGGAGACTTTCGGCTAGTCAAGTATAAATTTTTATAATTTTATGAAACCGTTTTCTATTTTTAAAACCTGTTCAAACACATACCAAACATTCTGTTCAGAATCTAAAATTGATGCAATAATCCTTTCTCAATTTACCTTTCGCTTTTTAGCATTCTCTAAACGTCCTAACATCTTGTAATGAATTCCAATCTAAAGTTATTGTTTTTTAATCATTTAGGACATCACATTTGACTCTTGACATCCAAGCTTTCTTATGTACTCTACAACCATCACTATACTTGTGAGTTTTCCAAGTGAGTTCTCCATGCCCCTTTTTACTTTATTTCACACCTTTTGAGGTGAAACATGTTAACTTTATAAATTTACATTTGTAAACATCTTGATACTTTTAAATGCACATGCAATTCATATTTAACTTTTTGTCATGGTTATTTGTGTTATTGTAAGTCTTATATGAGATACATATTTTGTTTACAATCATTAACTATTGCTAGCCTGACGATGTCTTAGATCTTTGAGCCTGACAAGCCTATATGGTGCTAAAGCCGATGTATTACCCGCTCATAACCATTGAACCAAGTACACTTAGCCAATCTTATAAACTTGTAATCAAGTCGAGGTTTGGTTGTAACTGTATGTGTTCTATAAGCTTGCTAACTCATAACCATTGACATGAATTGCTACATGTAAAACTTTGCATATATATATGTATGTTTAAACCATGGAAACTCACCAACTTTATACTTGACCCATTATTTTTAACATGTTTCAGTTTCCTATTTTAAGATCTTCCTGTGCTCATATAGGGCTTGGACCTAGATTAAATTGAAAGTCTTATTTTTCTGTTTGTATCTTGATTGTTTTGTAATAACTTATTTGACTTGTAAAGTTTAATGAATAATGATATTTAATATTATTTCAACTTAATTAGCTCCATGTGCTATGAGCAATCGTCTCCCATTCATCCGTTCCAATGATTCCGCCGTTGGTCGGGCTGTGACAGATTGGTATCAGAGCCATGGTTATAGGGATTTAGGTTATTAGAAATGGAATGACCTAGACTATAACTAACTACCCTTACACATGAGTCCTCTCATGTATTTTATATGGTTAGATAGGATTTTATGTGCCTTATATGTTTATATTTGATTAGGAGATTATATGCTTTATGTGCTTATTCTTATACTTTGAATCTTATCATTGCTCACATGAATTTTAAATCATAGTCTATGGCCTTATGTGCCTAAATCAAATTGTTTTCAAAATGAGCTTTGAATCATTATTCGTGATATTCAAGTCTTGTTAAAGTTTGTGACCTACAACTTGAAACATGAAATGCTAGAAGAGTATGATGCCTGTATCTCGAGGTGTTCTGTCTAGGCAAGGTATTCATATAAATCCAAATCAACCGATGGATCCGTTTACCTTACGTGGGAACCCTTGGGATGAGTGTCCGCTTATAGGTACGCATGTCTTCATTAAGGTTGTAATGACCTAATACTTTGATAAGTCAACGTAATGCTTTGGTTTGTAACCGAACGTTACACTCGAAACACCTTGATATTTTAAATCGCCTTATCTTTGATCTTGTCTTTTGAATCTTAAAAATAATTAACCAATTCTCATAAAGACTTTTAATAATCTTTCCGAATGCCTTCCCCTCGATACCGCACTTATCTTGAAAACCTATTACAATGATGCTCTCCTTCTAAATTGAATCTTTAATCTTAACAAAAACGATTCTTGTATCAACGTTAAACTAATGCAACTTTGAAAACCTCAACGAAATACTAAGCAAGAACTGATCATTTAGAACCTTGTTAAATTTATTTGCTTGAGAAGCTCTTAAGAAATTTATAACCCATCCAAAAATATATTGAACTTATTTCTCATGTTCATTAAGTCGAGTCACGTATCGATCTAAAATTTGGTGTTGTATTCGTGATAAAACATTCTTAATCGTCTTGAACCATCTGGAATATAAAAGTTTATCAATTAAAATTCTAAACTAATGATCTTGTACCCTTTGCCAAGAAATACATGAAATCATGAATCATAAAATTGAACAAACTTAAGCATAGCAAAACATCATAATTGAATTTGTTAAATTTAAACGCCTCCAAGAGTTTCCTGTGAATGTGAAATGAAGTCCAAGTCTTCTCGTCTCCTTGAAATTAGCCCTTTGTGATTAAATTTCGGGACGAAATTTCTTAAAGTAGGGGAGACTGTAACATCCGCCATTTTTCCAAGTTAAATGCCAAACCCGAACTCATTTGAGCTTCCATTATTAATTTACTTACTAAATGGATCAAATACATTTAACATGTAATCAACTTATTGATTGATAAATAACTCGTTTTCATAAAATTATAAAGTTTATTAATCATGTTACAACAAATAACTAAATGGAAAAGCCTTATTAAAACTTATAAAGTTATAAAATGAATTTTAATAAACTTATAAAGTTTTATTAGTATGAATTTTAAATACTGAAAATAAATAATCAAATTATAAAATTTACAAGTTTTATAAAAGTTATAAAGATTACAAATAAATAATTTGATTGATTATTCAAATTGGTTTTATAAAGTCTATAAATAATTTATAAAAAAAGTTGTTCAAATTAGAGTCTTCAAGAATTTAAATTTTAAATTATAATTATTAATTTATTATTTAAATTATTTAATTTTATACTTATTTCAAATTCCAATCATAACCCCCTTTTAAAAGACTTATAAATTACCATTAACACCATTCATAACCTCCTCCTAACCTCAAGTATAAAAGCAAGGCTTAGGCCTCACTTTTCATTTGCTCATTCTCTAAAAATCTCACTCTCATATCTTTCTTTCATCTATTGGTTACGATCAGTTTGAAGAATTTTATTTTACAAGAGATTTCAAGAATTCTTAATACTAAGGTAATCTTTTATTGCTTTTATATTATACATTTTAATCATCCTAACATCCAATTGTTTTCATGACTTTATGTTCTTACTATTATTCTTTCTTTAACCAAATCTCTTTTTATTTTAATAATTATCATTTGATCATTAACATTTTAATAATCACTAATCTTATAACAATCACTAACCTACCTAAATTAAGCTAACAACACACTAACATAAACAAAGAATCCCGTTTGCATATGGACGGCTATGCCGTCGCATTCGGTTATTCAACAAGATTATTGTTCTAAATGATGGTTATGCCAAAGTCTTAGAATATTTTTATAACTCAAATGAAGACTAACATACCATATATTAACTTAATAAAATGTTCTAACCGTTTCATGCTTTAATGATTTTAAAAGTGCACATAAGTGCGTTACTACAATTCTGGCAGAATATAATTTTTACTTCAACCGACCATAACTTGATCATAACAATCTAAATTTGAGTAAAATCAGACTCCAATATTAAGGCCATTGAATTACTTTTTCAACGATAAGTGCGCATTTTTAGCACCTTCTGTCTTGTGCTGCTTGTTTGACCTATTTAAAAATCTTTTCATAAAATTGTTTCTGAATGAAAGTTGTTCGGGAGACTTTGAGCTAGTCAAGTATAAATGTTTATAATTTTATGAAACCGTTTTCTATTTTTAAAACCTGTTGGAACACATACCAAACATTCTGCTCAGAATCTAAAATTTATGCAATAATCCTTTCTCAATTTACCTTTCGCTTTTTAGCATTCTCTGAACGTCCGAACATCTTGTAATGAATTCCAACCTCAAGTTATTGTTTTCTAATCATTTATGACATCACATTTGACTCTTGACATCCAAGCTTTCTTATGTACTCTACAACCATCACTATACTTGCGAGTTTTCCAAGTGAGTTCTCCATGCCCCTTTTTACTTTATTTCACACCTTTTGGGGTGAAACATGTTAACTTTATAAACTTACACTTGTAAACATCTTGATACTTGTAAATGCACATGCAATTCATATTTACCTTTTTGTCATGGTTATTTGTGTTATTGTAAGTTTTATATGAGATATATATTTTGTTTACAATCATTAATTATTGCTAGCCTGGTGATGTCTTAGATCTTGGGGCCTGACAAGCCTATTTGGTGCTAAAGCCGATGTATTGCCCGCTCCTGATGACGTATGCTTGTTCATCATGGGAACCAAGTACACCTAGCCAATCTTATAAACTTGTAATCAAGTCGAGGTTTGGTTGTAACTGTATGTGTTCTATAAGCTTGCTAACTCATAACCATTGACATGAATTGCTACTGGTAAAACTTTACATATATATATATATATATGTAGTATGTTTAAACCATGGAAACTCACCAACTTTATAGTGACCCGTTATTTTTAACATGTTTCAGGTTTCCTATTTGAAGATCTTCCTGTGCTCATACAGGGCTTGAACCTAGATTAAATTGAAAGTCTTATGTTTCTGTTTGTATCTTGATTGTTTTGTAATAACTTATTTGACTTGTAATGTTTAATGAATAATGACATTTAATATTATTTCAACTTAATTATTTCCATGTGCTATGAACAATCGTCTCCCATTCGTCCGCTCCGATGATTTCGCCGTCGGTCGGGGTGTGACAGATTGGTATGAGAGCCATGGTTATAGGGATTTAGGTTATTAGAAATGGAATGACCTAGACTATAACTAACTACCTTACACATGAGTCCTCTCATGTATTTTATATGGTTAGATAGAATTTTATGTGCCTTATATGTTTATATTTGATTAGGAGATTATATGCTTTATGTGCTTATTCTTATACTTTGAATCTTATCATTGCTCACATGAATTTTAAATCATAGTCTATGGCCTTATGTGCCTAAATCAAATTGTTTTCAAAATGAGCTTTGAATCATTATTCGTGATATTCAAGTCTTGTTAAAGTTTGTGACCTACAACTTGAAACATGAAATGCTAGAAGAGTATGATGCCTGTATCTCGAGGTGTTCTGTCTAGGCAAGGTATTCATATAAATCCAAATCAACCGATGGATCCGTTTACCTTACGTGGGAACCCTTGGGATGAGTGTCCGCTTATAGGTACGCATGTCTTCATTAAGGTTGTAATGACCTAATACTTTGATAAGTCAACGTAATGCTTTGGTTTGTAACCGAACGTTACACTCGAAACAATTTGTTATTTTAAATCGCGTTATCTTTGATCTTGTCTTTTTGAATCATAAAAATCATTAACCAATTCTCATAAAGACTTATAATAATCTTTCCGAATGCCTTCCCCTCGAAACTGCACTTATCTTGAAAACCTATTACAATGATGTTCTCCTTCTAAATTGATTCTTTAATCTTAAGAAAACAATTCTTGTATCAACGTTAAACTAATGAAACTTTGAAAACCTCAACGAAATAGTAAACAAGAATTGATCATTTAAGAACCTTGTTAAATTTATTTGCTTGAGAAGCTCTTATGAAACTTATAACCCATCCAAAAATATATTGAACTTATTTCTCATGTTCATTAAGTCGAGTCACGTATCGATCTAAAATTTTGTGTTGTATTCGTGATAAAACATTCTTGATCGTCTTGAACCATCTGGAATATAAAAGTTTATTGTTGGACCAAAAGAAACAATGAGCCAGATCAGAAAAACCTTTAAGTCCCACAGACATCAAAACAACTGAAGTGATCTACAACAGCTGAAGACAAAGTCTGAAGACAAAGTCTGAAGACAATTCTGAAGACAAAGTATGAAGACAAAGTCTGAAGACAAAGTCTGAAGACAAAGTCTGAAGACAAAGTTTGAAGACAAAGTCGGAAGACAACTGCAGAAGACAAAGTCTGAAGACAACTGCTGAAGACAAAGTCTGAACACAAAGTCTGAAGACAAAGTCTGAAGACAACTGGTGAAGACAAAGTCTGAAGATCAAGTTCTCAGAAGTTGTACAACAGCTGAAGTAGTTCTCTTCAGTAGTTGTGATGGTTTACATTTCAGTAGTTTGTAATCAGTAGTTTTATGTTATGTAAAACATCTGAAGTTCTTATACTTCAGATGTTATAACTTCAGTAGTTGTAATGTTAGTTTATACTTAGCTTTAAGTGAAGGTAGTGTTGTGGACATCTTAGTAGTTTAGTTTACTTTCAGTTGTTTGTATAAATCAGTTAGATGTCACTATCAGTGACGTCAGCTGATGTCACATTCCTTATAAAAGGAATGTTGACCTAATTTCCCCTACGGGAAGTTTGTGCATGAATGAAAACATTCTTTTTGCAGAAAACTCTCTCTCTATAACTGTTACTGTTTAATTGAATATTCATATTATTCTTGCTAGAATTTCGTCTAATTCGTGTGCTATTCCGCTACAAATCCTAATCTAATTATCAAACTAGATCTCGATCCCTTCAAATGGTATCAGAGCAGGTTAATCGTTGATCGATTTAACACATTGATCATTGAAACTGTTTTTGATCTTAGTTTGATCGAATTAGCAAATTTGCAAGAATTGGTTATAGAGTTTGTTTTTCTGTTGCTTCCTGTGAATCAATTTGAGATTCTTCTTGTTTCAAACTGTGTTGTTGAGTTTTTGAGTTAGATTTGTTAAACTCTTATTGAACCTGTTTGAATTGGTAAAAATGGCTGCATCAATCAATGATCCTCACAATACTGGCTCCTCAACAAAGCCTCCGATGCTCTTTAGGAGTGAGTACAACATATGGCAACGACGAATGCTCCATCACCTGTCTGTTAATAGTTCAGGTTGTTGGAAATCTGTGGTTCATGGACCATATAAGCCTATGGTGAGTAATCCAGAAACCAATGAAATGATTCGAATAAGAAAGAACAATATTCAGATGAAGATCTGAAACTGTTTGAAATTGATGCTAAAGCCCATGGAATTCTAGCCATGGCACTGCCTAATGAAATCTATTATGGACTTATGCATCATGAATCTGCTCATGACCTCTGGGTTGCTCTGAAAGAACAATTTGGAGGAACTGATGAGGTCTTAGCAAACAATAGAGAAATCCATGCCCAGGAATACGAGACATACTCTCATAGAAAGGGTGAGTCACTGACTCAAAAGTTTGAGCGATTCTCCTATTTGATATCTGAGTTGAAAATGGTTAAACATGAATATACAAACAGTCAGATGACAACAGATTTCTTAGATCCCCGCCTGAGAGATGGGACACATATACCATTGTCCTACGCTCCAGTGCAAATCTAGATAATCTATCTCTCACCCAACTTCATGGGAAACTGCTAACATTTGAAAGAGAGATAGAACATAAAAAAACTGACTTCATCTGGGAAGCTCACTGATTTTGTACCAGGGAATACTGCTCTGGTGGTCATGAGTCAGAATATGCTACATCAGAAAGTTCCTATGATGAGCATATTGATTTCTTTTCAAATAGTGGAGATCGTGCTTTTGCTGGTATTGATTGTAATTCAGGATGTAATAGTGACAATCTGTGATTTTTGATCGATGATTTGAAAGGAATTGCTGATGATGATTGGAAGAGATGGATATTTTGAGCCAAATGGCATTAGTTAATATCAGATCTCAAAAATTTTACAAAAGGACAGGTAGAAAATTCCCTGGTCTCTCTGGAAAAACCAAAGTTGGTTTTGACAAGAGCAAGTTGAGGTGTCACAAGTGCCATAGACTTGGACATTTTGCAAGAGGGTAAATCATCTGGATCTAACTCTTCTGCACCTTTGTGACTTTCCAAGCAATAATTCACAAAACAAAGGGCAGCATTCTACCGGTTCTGGTCATCATTCACAAAATCAATCATCTCCTGCATATTTTGTTCCTCAAGGTCAAATGTATCCTTATCCCTGTTTTACATGCCACAGTCCAATCAGGTTCCTGTACCCATAGCCAACAATCACATGCCCTACCTGAGCCTCCACCATCTCAATCAAGTCAACAATCTCAATCTCAATCTCAATCACATCAAAGCTTTTTCACTCCTGGTGTTGTTGACTGGGTAGTTTACCAGATGATCTTTCTGGTTATTCTGAACAAATGTTTTCTGGTGCTGGTCAACATGGTGGTGAAAATCCTTTTGGAAATCTTGCTCTTATGGCCCTGGAGTCTACTGGTGGTTCAAGCTCAAATGCTTCATTCATCATACACAGTATCTTCTGAGGCTAAGCCAGCCAGTTGTGTTCTGAGTCATGCAAACTGCTGCTTTTGCCTAATTAGAGAAGCAAATGTAGCTTTAATTAATCAAAATCTTGACCTAGAGAAGTGATTTCCAAAAGAAAAGCTGAGTTTGAGTCTGTTTTAAAAGAAAAAGATGATGAGATTTACAAATTAAAATGCCAAATCACTGATGAAAAGGCTAAGGTAGAGGTCATTTTAGAAAATCACAAGACTCTCAAAGAAACACTTGCAGCTACTCAAGTGGAGTGTGAACACTGGGTAACATCTTGCAAGGGGTTTGAAATGCTTCTCAGTAAGCAAACTGCTTCAAATGTGAAGTTTGGGATTGGATATAATCACACTGAACCTCCTACAGATTTTACTCCCAAGACAGAAGTAAAATCTGAGGTCAAATCATTCCCAAACCACATCATCATGTGTCTCATCCTCAAGTGATAATGTACAATCAGAGGATGAAGTTAGTAATAGTACCTCAGCTAATCAATCTGCTGATGGTCTTACTGCTGATGAACACATGATCAAAGAAAAGCCGAGCACTTCAGGTGTTGTCTCACAAGGTACTCAAAGTACTGAAGAGCAAGTAACAACACCTGACGAACATTTCAAACCAAATGGAACCAAACATGGTTTGACAATTAGTGAAGAGTCTATCAGGAAATCCAAATGTACTGATAGAAAATTTCTGAAGAGCAAGTCTTCAGTTGTTACAAATCCTTTAGTACTTCACATATGTACTGAGAGGAAGAAGTACTGAAGAACAAACCTTCAGTAGTTTCATCTTCTTCAGCAGCTGATCAACAGAAGATGAAGAAAAAGCCATGTGAAATATGTGGTCTATTCAATCATCTCACTGATGAATGTGGTACAGAAAGGGTTCCAAATTTAACAAGGATAAAATCATTAAAAAGAAATTAATAAAATGAAAGATGATTTTGAAACCAAGTTTGTGCCACAACATCTCACCTGATAAACCAAAGTCTTCACAAAAATCTAAACAGAAGAAAGAGGTTTATCATAAAACACTCAAACTACTCCTCAAAGAGTATCAAAACAACAGACCAAGTCTGTGTCTTTCAAAAAGGTGGACATGGTGTATCACAGGAACCATCAAAAACAAGTACTAATGTGTCTGCTGAACTGAAGGCTTTAACAACCATCAGACACAACTTGCTATGATGGTTCAACATCTGTTGGGGAAAGTTAACCAAATAGATGTACCTGTGATTAACCCTAAAAAGGAAAACTAAGCCAAATCCCAGGAATGCTTTTTAGCACCATCTCCATCTTCAAAGGTTGTTAATCATGACAAATCAGTTAGTATAAAATCTGTTGATGAAATAGACCCAAACCAAAATGGTTGGGTCTCAAAAGCTAACTAGTTGTTGTGATATATGCAGGGTTCTTCAACATGCCATAGAAGCATCTAGTATGTGGACAGTGGAGGATCTATGCATATGACTAGGAGCAGATCTCTTCTTCATGACTACTCTCAAGGAAAGAAGGATTTGTATCTTTTGGTAATGATGCTAAGGGTTACATCATCGGCAAAGGCTTTGTTTCAAATAGTGAAATAAGGTTTGATGATGTCAACCATGTGGAGAATCTCTAGTACATTTGTTGAGTGTCAGTCAAATGTGGGGCATGTTGCACTTTTCACCAGTCAGAACTGTCGAATTCTGTCTTTCAATGTTTTGAATATGATTGACAAGATATTGGATGAACATACTCTCCTGAAAGCCAACAGGAATGGAAGAGTATATGCCCTAGACTTATCAAAGAAAATTGATCTAAAAGGCCATCCATGTCTGTTCTCCAAGGCCTCTCCTCAGGAATTTGAGCTTTGGCACAGAAGGCTTGGTCATGTGAACCTTAGAAACATGAACCAGCTGATCCTTCATGGCTTAGTGAGAGGTCTGCCATTAAAGGAGTTCAAATGTGATGATAACTGCTCTGCTTGTTTAAAAGGAAAGCAACATAAAGTATCATTCCCTCCAATAGAAGAACCAAAGTCCACTGCCTGCTTGCAATTACTGCATATGGATCTTTTTAGTCTAGTAAGAGTGATGAGCATGGCAAAGAAAAAATACTATCTCGTAATTGTGGATGATTATTCCATATTTGTATGGACCTTCTTCTTACATTCAAAAGATGAGGCTGGTCAAATTATCATCTACTTTGTGTTGCATGTGGAAAAGCAGTATTCTCTTTCTGTCAAGTGTGTGAGCAGTGATAATGTACAGAATTTAGAAATCACACACTTGATGAATTTTATTTCTCTAAGGGATCAAGAGGCAATTTAGCATTCCTAGAACTCCTGAACAAAATGGAGTGGTAGAGAGATAGAACAGGACCCTTATTGAAGCTGCAAGGTCAATGTTGGCTAATCTAGTTTGCCACTAACCTTTTGGGCTAAAGCTGTTACACAACTTGTTATGTGCAAAATAGAGTATTGGTAAATCAAAGGTTGATGAAGACTCCTTATGAAGTGTTACATCATTTGGCTCCTCTGATTTCCTTCTTTAGAGCTTTGGGTGTCCCTGTTATATTCTCAACACAAAGGATCCACTTCAGAAGTTTGAATCAAAGGTGGATGCAGGGTACTTTTTGGTATTCCTCTACTTGCAAGGCATACAGAGTTTTTAATTGCAGATCAAAGATTGTAGAAGAAACCTTGCAGGTAAAGTTTAATGAATCTCCAAAGGAGAAAAGCCCACAAAACCCTGTGGAGTTATTTCATCTGGACATACTGCAATATGTTCCTTATCAGTCTCCAGATGTTGCAGTTCTGTGAATCCATCATCTTCTGCAACCTGTTATCCATCTGTTGGTATAAATGCAAGTTTAGTGATCACTGCCTGAGTCTACTAAACTTGATGTTCCTGTAGCTTCAGCAGTTCCATCCACAACAAATGTTGGTGAGATCTTTGAATCCTCTACTTCATTTGAATTATCATCTCATTCTAGGTTTAAGAATCTGGATCACCATCTGTTGCTGAATCACCTACAAACACTTGCACAGATCTTATTGAGTATCAAGAACTGAAGATCATCCCATGCCTCAGATCATTGGTGACATCAATGCTAGTGTTTCAACTAGAAATAAATTGTCCAAATTTTGCTTCTATGCTCTCTTTATCAGTCAGCAAGAGCCAAAGAATATCATATTGCATTAAGAGACAATGGATGGGTTGAAGCTATGCAACTTGAACTTCTTCAGTTTCAAAAGCAGCAAGTGTGGGAACTGGTTCCTCTTCCCCAAGGTAAGTGTGCCATAGGCACTAAATGGGTGTTAGGAATAAAACTGATGAAAAAGGCTAAATTGTCAAGAACAATGCCAGACTGGTTGTACAGGGGTTTTCACAAGAAGAAGGTATTGATTATGATGAAACCTTTGCCCCTGTAGCCAGACCGGAAGCAATCAGATTGTTTTTAGCTTATGCTGCCTTTCATAATCTCAAAGTTTTTCAAATGCATTCTTATATGGTAAAATAAAAGAAGAAGTTTATGTGTGCCAACCACCAGGTTTTGAAGATCATAAACATCCAGATTGGGTGTATAAGCTTGATAAGGCTCTTTATGGACTAAAACAAGCACCTAGAGCCTGGTATGAAACACTGTCCAATTTCTTCTTCAAAATAATTTCACTAGAGGCTCCATAGATAAAACTTGTTCATTAAGAAAGTAGGCATGCATAAGCTCCTTGTTCAAATTTATGTTGATGATATTATCTTTGCATCCTCTGATCCACAGTTGTGTGATGCCTTTACTAAGTTGATGCAACAAAAGTTTGAAATGAGTGCCATGGGAGAATTACAGTTCTTTCTGGGGTTGCAAATCAAACAAAAGGCTGATGGAACTTTCATTCATCAGTCAAAATATACAAAGGATTTATTGAAAAAGTTTGATTTACAAAGCTGTAAGCCTGCTCTACTCCCATGTGCAGCACCACACAATGGATGCTGATCAGAAAGGTAAAGCAGTTGATGAAACTCTTTACAGATGTATGATTGGTTCCTTGATGTACCTTACAGCTTCTAGACCAGATCATGTTTGCCACATGTGTCTGTGCTAGATTTCAGGCTGCACCTAATGTATCCCATATGATTTTAGTCAAAAGGATCTTTAGATATTTGCAAGGAACTCAATCTCTGGGACATTGGTATTTCACTGGGCACTCTTGCAAATTAGTTTCTTTCTCAGATAGTGACTATGCAGGGTGTAAATTAACCAGAAAATCAACCTCTGGTGGATGCCAATTTCTAGGCAATTGTTTAGTTTCTTGACAGAGTAAGAAACAAACCTCTGTTGCTATATCCACTGCTGAAGCAGAGTACATTGCTGCTGCAAGTTGTACATCTCAGGTACTCTGGCTTCAGAATCAATTACTGGATTATGACATTACAGAGACTAAGACTCCTTTACTGATGGACAGTGCTTCACCTCTTTGTATTGTTAAGAATCCTGTCTAGCATTCTAGGACCAAACACACTGAGATCAGACATCATTTTATTAGGGATTGTTATGAAAAAGGTCTGATTGATCCAAAGTTTGTTCCTAGTGCTGATGAGCTTGCAGATATATTTACTAAGCCTTTGGACAGTGAAACTTTTCAAAATCTAGTGCTAAGGCTTGGTATGCTGCAGCTTGAATAATTTGACAACTACTGATGATCTCAGCTCACAAGTACTGATGAGCATCAGTATACAGCTGTCACAAATAAGTACTGAAGTTATTTTGTCTTTAGCAGTTTTCATAACTACTGAAGACAAATTACTTAAAAAGTACTGAAGTACTTTATTTGTTGCAAAGTACTGATGTGGTTACAACTACTAAAGTTTGTTCTAACAGATAAGTACTGATGATCAATGAAACATCTGAAAAACAGATAATCTGCTGAGTAAGTGTTAAGGTCAAATGAAATAACTGAGATATGTGAATTGACGATAACAACTGATGAGTAATTTTATTCTTCAATTGTTTCAAACTACTGCTGTTTCATTTCAAAACAACTGAAGCCAAACCCAAGTCTTAGTAGTTTTCAATTACTGATGACAAACACCAAGTCTTCAGTTGTTTACAACATCTGAAAGTTAAAACCATGTCTTCAGTTGTCAGAAAACAACTGATGACTAAAACCAAAACTTTCAGTTGTTTTCTTTCAGCCGTTTCATAACCTATATATACCTAACCCTAACTTCAAACTTTTCATAAATTGATTTCCGAATGTTCATCTCCCATTAATGGCGACCATGCAAATGAAACCTCGACACAACTGTGTTGCCTACTTCACAAAATCGACCTTTTGGACTAAGTTTGATGATGCTATTGATCTGATGGCTGATTCCCAGTATCGAACTGCTTTTCTTCTGAATCCAACCATCTATCCCGACTCTCTTCGTCAATTCTGGACAAATGTCACCATCCATACTGGTGAGAATGATGTCGCGATCACTCTCCAGTCATTTGTACATCAAGCCATTGATGAGAGGCTTTCCTTAACTCTTCAACTTTAGTTGATGCTACGGTTTCTAAGCGACTTTCTGACATTCACACCCCTGAACCCAATGCAACCAAAAAGGGGGAGTCTAAGTCAGTGAAAGTAGATAAAAGAAAAAGAGCTGAAGAGGAAGCAGAAAAAGAGCATAAAGAAAAGGAGATGATCACCTACAAAAGGAAGAAAAGCTCTGAAAAGACTAAAGGTGAGAAAAAGTTAGAAGAATTGATCAAAGAAGCTGATGAGCAACATAGCAGATCTATGGATAAGATTATTGATCAACTCTTCAGACAAGGATTTGACACTGCCAACTTGACTCTGAGATCAGAAGGTTAGACATTCAAGAAATTGAACAAAGATGGGCAAGTTGGAGTGAGAAAGAAAGAGAAAGGCTGGAAACTATGGCAAGATTTATATCAAAACATCTGGGAAGGTCACTCATTGAAGTATAGTCATGGTCCAGAGACAGTATTTTGGAGATAACCACCAGAATCTGTTCTTCTGAAGTATTTAACAAAGGTTTGATCATAGAAGCTCTTGATGAAGCTGGTGCTAGAAAAAGGACTGATATGGCAAAATTATCCAAAGCTTCACTCACATCCAAGATGCTAGAGCAGCCTGCACTATCACCCAAACCAAAACAACCACCTTCACAACCCTCAAAACCAACTCCTTTACCTAAGAAACCTACTGAACCCATTACCAATGATGCACCTAAGAGGAAGAGAATGGTGTTGAGGATGGAAGAAAAAGAAGTAGATGATGAGGATGATAGTCTGCCACTCTTTGTTGTTCTCAAAATAAAAATGCCTGAGCCTAGGAGTCAACCAACAATAATCACACCTGACTTCCAAAGGCAAATGGTAAAAGTCACACTTGAAGAAGAAGAACAACACAAACAACATGATGAGCAGATGTTAAGGATGATTGATAAAGAGTTTCCCAAGTCTTCATCCATACAAGCTATGAAGAAACATGCTCAGAGGTTGTATGCTCTCAGATTACATTCCAATATCAGAAAGAGAGAGTGAGAATTTGGCCTAACCCCCGAGTAAGTGACAGAATTCACAAAATGAAGATTCCAAGCAGATACAACCGCCAAGTAAAGAAGATTGTAGATGTTGTGATAATGCTGGCCATTATAGTGTCACCCTGGGAAATCCTTGATGACTTCAAAAGAGCTTACAAGTCTAAGATGACTCCACAAACCTTACTAGAAAACAAAATGGTAAAGAAGGGGTTAATCTACAAGAAGCTTGAAGAAATAAGAAGAAATGAGCTCCAGTTATTGCTTGAAGGCACTCATCCTGATGAGTTTGCATACAAAGAGATAACAACTGTGGAGCTAAAAAATGGAAAGCATATTAAGTACTTATCTGAGTACTATGGGCCTGAGTTCTTCTTTGAAAGTGGAGTTGAAGAACTCAAAATGGAAGAAGAAGTTGTTTTCCTTGAGGCCTATGTCAGAGAGTCTTACAGACTTATCATTGGGAAGTAGGTTTCATGGATGGGGTAACAGCTCTATGTCCAATTCCCTAAGACAGAGTTCCCATTCATCCTTTGCCAATCAAACCTTCTGAAATCTCTTCCCTGGCCTGAGCTTATATTGAAGAATTCTGAGCTGATCCAGATTTTGTTTCTACCAATAAGTGGGACCTTAATAATTTTAAAGGTTTTGGCTGCATTGGTTCAGGGGGAGTTTGTTGGACCAAAAGAATCAATGAGCCAGATCAGAAAAACCTTTAAGTCCCACAGACATCAAAACAACTGAAGTGATCTACAACAGCTAAAGACAAAGTCTGAAGACAACTGTTGAAGACAAAGTCTGAAGACAACTACTGAAGACAAAGTCTGAAGACAACTACTGAAGACAAAGTCTGAAGACAGTCTGAAGATCAAATTCTCAGAAGTTGTCACAACAGCTGAAGTAGTTCTCTTCAGTAGTTGTGATGGTTTACATTTCAGTAGTTTGTAATCAGTAGTTTTATGTTATGTAAAACATCTGAAGTTCTTATACTTCAGATGTTATAACTTCAGTAGTTGTAATGTTAGTTTATACTTAGCATTAAGTGAAGGTGTCCTCAATTGTTGTGGACATCTTCAGTAGTTTAGTTTACTTTCAGTTGTTTGTATAAATCAGTTAGATGTCACTATCAAGTGACGTCAGCTGATGTCACATTTCTTATAAAAGGAATGTTGACCTAATTTCCCCGTATGGGAAGTTTGTGCATGAATGAAAACATTCATTTTGCAGAAAACTCTCTCTCTATAACTGTTACTGTTTAATTGAATATTCATATTATTCTTGCTAGAATTTCGTCTAATTCGTGTGCTATTCCGCTGCAAATCCTAATCTAATTGATCAAACTATATCTCGATCCCTTCATTTATCAATTAAAATTCTAAACTAATGATCTTGTACCCTTTGCCAAGAAATACATTAAATCATGAATCATAAAATTGAACAAACTTAAGCATAGCAAAACATCATAATTAAATTTGTTAAATTTAAACGCCTCCAAGAGTTTCCTTGTGAATGTGAAATGAAACCCAAGTCTTCTCGTCTCCTTGAAATTAGCCCTTGTGATTAAATTTCGGGACGAAATTTCTTAAAGTAGGGAAGACTGTAACATCCGCCATTTTTCCAAGTTAAACCCCAAACCCGAACTCATTTTGAGCTTCCATTATTAATTTACTTAATAAATGGATCAAATACATTAAATATGTAATCAACTTATTGATTGATAAATAATATTTTTTCATAATATTATAAAGTTATTAATCATGTTACAACAAATAACTAAATGGAAAAGCCTTATTAAAACTGATAAAGTTATAAAATGAATTTTAATAAACTTATAAAGTTTTATTGGTAATTATGAATTTTAAATACTGAAAATAATAATCAAATTATAAAGTTTACAAGTTTTATAAAAGTTATAAAGATTAACAAATAATAATTTGATTGATTATTCAATTGGTTTTATAAAGTCTATAAATATTTTATAAAAAATTTGTTCAAATTAGAGTCTTCAAGAATTTAAATTTTAAATTATAATTATTCTTTTATTTATTTAAATTATTTAATTTTATATTTATTTCAAATTCCAATCATAACCCCCTTTTAAAAGACTTATAAATCACCATTAACACCATTCATAACCCCTCCTAACCTCAAGTATAAAAGCAAGGCTTAGGCCTCACATTTTTCATTTGCTCATTCTCTAAAAATCTCACACTCATATCTTTCTTTCATGTATTGGTTATGATCAATTTGAAGAATTTCATTTTACAAGAGATTTTAAGAATTCTTAATACTAAGGTAATCTTTTATTGCTTTTATATTATACATTTAATCATCCTAACATCCAATTGTTTTCATGACTTTATGTTCTTACTATTATTCTTTCTTTTACCAAATCTCTTTTTATTTTAATAATTATCATTTGATCATTAACATTTTAATAATCACTAATCTTATAACAATCACTAACCTACCTAAATAAGCTAACAACACACTAACATAAACAAATAATCCTGTTTGAATATGGACGGCTATGCCGCCGCATTCGGTTATTAACTTAGCCAATCTTATGCTTGTTCATCGTGGGAACGAAGTACTCTTAGCCAATCTTATTAACTTGTAATCAAGTCGAGGTTTGGTTGTAACTGTATGTGTTCTATAAGCTTGCTAACTCATAACCATGACATGAATTGCTACTTGTAAACTTTACATATATATAATATATATATATATATAATATATATATATATATATATATATATAATATATATATATATATATATATATATATATATATATAATATATATATATATATATATATATATATAATATATATATATTATATATATATATATATATATATATATATATATGTATGTATGTTTAAACCATGGAAACTCACCAACTTTATAGTTGACCCGTTATTTTAACATGTTTCAGGTTTCCTATTTGAAGATCTACCTATACTTATATAGGACTTTGACCTAGATTAAATTGAAAGTCTTATGTTTCTGTTTGTATCTTGATTGTTTGTAATTACTTATTTGACTTGTAATGTTTAATGAATAGTAACATTTAATATTATTTCAACTTAATTAGTTCCATGTGCTATGAGCAATCGTCTCCCATACGTCCGCTCCGATAATTATGCCGTCGGTCAGGGTGTGACAAAAACTATCTGCTGAAAAGGTTGTTTGAGGAGATTACCCAACTAAGAGCTGCTGCCGGCCTGCCTAATCAACTAACTCAATCTGAGTTAGATGATTTGACTGATACTTCAAAGTACCCATTCCTGAACGTGGGTACTTCATCTAGGGCAGGAGAGGGCACATCTGGTGCAGCAACTGCTGATGCTGAAGATTCTGAAGTAAGAAATGAAGATGCAGGAAAGGAGAATGAAAAGGAAGTTCTGGAGGCTGGGTTTATAAACATGGAATGAGGTGAGAAGGATCTGGTTGGAGAAGAAGTGGTGAGGGAGAAGTCGGTGGACGAGATGGTAAGAAAAAAAAGAGACTAGTTGATGATGAAGAGGATGATGAACAACTTGTAGACTATGATTCTGAACCTGAGTTCTATGAAGTTAATGAGAGGCCGCTGATTTATGTAGCCAAGAAAGGAGAAAATGATGAAGATGTGTTTGAGATGGATAGAGCTGAATGGTTTGTCAAAGAGAAAGAGCCAGAAGAAATAACTCCCCTTTTCCAACATATGGAAGGGTTGAGTAAGAAGGAGTCTGATAAGAAGATTATAAGCTGTGCTATAACCCCGGCCTTAAAATGTCATGATAAAGAGGAGAGAGGGGGTAATAGCTACTAGCATAAGAGGAAGGCATTTAAGACCTTTCCTAAATGGGATCTTAGGCGGTTGGCGGCTCTACCACTTCTAAATGGACATCTGAGCGAACGAGCCACACTTCTGGAGAAAGAGATTCAGATCGGTCTAAATGAAAACTTTAAAGCTTTCGGATATATGAAGCCTGAGAGGAAACGATCAGAAAGAGATAAGGATTGGGAGACTGGCAAGGGAAGGATTGTACTAAGGGTGAAACCCCCAAAAACTGTGAACTGGGTCAGACTGGCAGACCCCCTCCCCAATACTACAAAACTTTGAAAAGTGGTTTTATGATAACAATACGGGGGAGGCAATTGTTAGAGTGAAGAATGGTGCTGAGTTCAAAGTCTTTGATCCGATGGAACTTTTTAGCTTCTCTGATGAAGACATGCTGGTCTTTGCGAGAATCATATCAAAACAGGTGCATGTGAGGAAACAAGGAAGGAAGCGGTCTCCTTATGACTATAGCAAACAAGATCAGAGGGGTGATGGAAGAGGTGAAGAGATTAGGCGAGAGAGTAAAGGCCCAAGATGACCTAAACATGGATATACAAGATTTGGCCAAGTAGTTTGAGCGAGCAAGTGCTCATCCCGAAGGGGCTCGTGATGCAGAGGAAACCATGGAGAATCATGTGTTGAAACTTCCAAGGACGTTGTTGCAGGAGGTGCTAAAGATTAACTAGAGGCAACGAAGGACACTGGAGCTGAAAAGACACATCAAGATGAGTGAAGGTGGTGAGTTCCAACCTAGGGGGAGTATTGAAGATCATGTATAGGTTGGACTCACCTTAGTTTAGATGTTTACTTTTGCTTGTAATAGGTCTTTTGTTAGTTTCCTTTTGTATGTATTTAGTTTTATGTAGTTTTGTAGTCCAACGAACTGTGAGCGCAGTCCGCTGATTAGTTCACTCGGCGAAACTACTGTTTCTGCCAGGCGAAACTATAGTTTCGGCAGTACAGTTTCACTGGTAGCAAAACTGTCTGCGAAGCTAAGACTGCTATATATAGATTTGAGCTTTTTCATTGTTGAATAAGCTTGCAAAACCCTAATCGTTTATCATTGTTGCAAGTTACCATTTCAAATCAGTTATTACATAGTAATATCATTGTGCTTGATGTTATTGATTGTTAATGTTCATTGTTTTATTTTGAATGAGTTCTTATTGTGTTTAATCTTCTTTGCTCATGTTGTTTAGTTTGTGTGTTGGATATTGAACGATTCTTCATCTCATTTGCACTGTTATACGATCAAATGGACCAACAGGGATCGAGCTGGGGTTCACGTGTTGGTTCATTGGACTCAATTGCCAGCAACATAGGCCACTTGGGAAGACTTGGAGGAATTTCAGCTACGTTTTCCTGACTTTCATCCTTGAGGTCAAGGATGTTTACAGGGGGGAAGATTTTTTACGGACAAGGGGCTAATTTTAAAATTGAATAGTATAGGGTGCTAAATGTTCAAATGTTGTTAAAGCTGTTAGTCATTTCAGTTAGTTAACTATCCAACTAACGGTAGTTAGTTGAAATTTGTAGTATAAAAGCTAGCGCTTACAATGAAATGATTAGCTTGATTTGATTGAATCACTTCCTTCTCTGTTTTCTTCTTTTCTTTCCTATCAGGGTGGAATTCGGCATCAGTGGTGGTTGAGTCGACGCTTGTTTGACGAAACTCTATGTCGCTTTCTTCGGCAAGATCCGTTTCCTCTTCGTCATTAAAAAGGTTCATGTGGTGGCGATCAGAAATGATGATGACCTTTCGTGGGTACGTTGTTGTCCTTTACTAAACTCAGTTTCTACATCTACTATTTGTTGGTTGCATGTGGGAAACACTAGAGGCGGTGACAGCCCGTGATTACGGAAACTTTTAGTGAATCTATCGTTGTCCTCCATTGAACTCATTTCTACATGGGTTCTTTGTTGCTTTCCAGGATTTGCTCGATGACGATGTCCGTTGATGCATCTTAGAGCTAATGTGTCAAACTTTGGGTTCTTTCAAGTGTACTATTTAGGGTTTTTCATGGATTTGGTTGGATGGTTTGTTTTTTAGCCTCTGTGATGATGAGGTTTGCCTCGTCTAAGAGTTCAATGCTTCTGCATTTTGAATTTGATATGCCTATAGGAATTTGATCTATGCCTCATCTGAAAGTTCAGGCGTGGCAATCCCTTGATTGTAGCCGTAACATGGTTGCATTTCTAAGACTCCAAAAAGGCTTACTGAATGTTGTTTATGGGTTGGTAAAGAGGTATTTGATTACAAAATGGACATTACTTTCCATATTCTGATGCGGTTGTTCGTTTTATTTGTTTTATGGCTGTCATAGAACTCTACAATATGTGTCAATAGCACTGGCTTGGCAGGCACTGATGCTAAACAAAGAAAAACTATGTTGTTCATGCATGGAAATCCACTTGATTGCAGCCGCAACATGGTTGTGTTTCTAAGCCTCCAAATAACTCTACTGAATGTTGTTGATGGCCGATATAGAGGAATTTTATTACAAAATGAACATTTAATGTGTTCATTCGTTTTGGATGTTTTGCAGCTGTGATAAAACCCCACAATTGGTGTTGGTTGCCGCGGCTTAGCAGCCGTTTCCAGTGTGCAACCGGAACCAAACGTTAGTTTTGAGCCTACACTTTGACTCTTAGTTGCCTTATGTGTTAGATGATCGATTGGGAATGTGATGTTGTTTGGTGTAACAGTTAGGTTGTGGCTATGACGATAGGTTGATTGAGCCTCGGGTTCTCGTTCTTAAGACGCGCAACGCGTGTCAGGATATAAAACCCAGTTTCCTTAATGATCCGAAACTAAAGACACTACTTGATACCTAGGTGAAAATCTATTTTGTAACATCCGATCAATTTTCAAACTAGTGAGCCAAATCTTAACCTGTTTGAATCAATTTTGTAAATCAAATTCATTATTTAGTCATTTTATATATTTTTATGTTCCAAAAATAATAAATGTGTCACTTAATCAATTTAATTTTATCTTATAATTTATAAAATAAATTTTATAAATTTTAAAAGGTTATTAATATTTATAAGATTTTAAATATTCAATCAAATACATAATCAAATTGTAAAGTATTGTAAGATTTATAAAGTCTATAAAGATTTTATAAGAAAATAAGCTCATTAAACTAAAATTAAGGTTTTAATAAATTAAAAGTTTAAATTGTAATTATTCTTTTATCTATTTATTTTATTTAATCTTATATATATTTTAAATTCCAATCATAACCCACTTTTAAAAGACTTATAACTCACCATTAACACCATTCATAACCTCCTCCTAACCTCACTATAAAAGTAAGCTTTAATCCTCACTTTTATTTGTTCATTCACCAAAAATCTCACTCACATATCTTTCTTCATCTATTGGTTTTGATCAATTTCAAAAATTTCTTTACAAGAAATTTCTAATACTAAGGTAATCTTATATTGCTTTTATATTATACATTTTATATTGTTTCAATCATTCTAACATCCATTGGTCTCATGAGTTTATGTTCTTAGGGGTCGTTTGGTTGGAAGAAATGAAATAAAATGCAATAGAATTGAGAAATTAGTATAATTTTCAAGTAAAATTATGTTTGAGTGGGTAATGAAATGTAAAATCCAAGGGATGTTTCACCTCAAATTCCCTTGGTTGTGAGATTTCATAATCCTTCCAACTAGAGAGGGATTTGAAATCCCACAACCAAGAGAATTTGAATTTTACATTTTATTACTCACTCAAATATAATTTTACTTGAAAATTATACTAGTTTCTCAATTCCATTTCATTCCTTCCAACCAAACGCCCCTACTTTTATTCTTTCTTTTACTAAATCTCTCTTAATTTTAATCACTATCATTTTATCATCAACCTTATAACATTCACTAACCTTATAACAATCACTATAATTCCTAAATTAAGCTAAGGACACGCTAACGTAAACAAAAAATCTCGTTTGCATATGGACGGCTGTGCCGCCGCATTCGTTTATTCCACAAGATTATTTTTCTAAATGATGGCTATGACAAAGTATTGGAATATTTTTTATATAACTCAAATGAAGTCTTATATACCATATATCGACATAATAAATTTTTTCTAACCCGTTTCATTCTTTAGCAAAATTAAAAGTGCACATAAGTGCCATACGATATTTTTGGTAGAATATAGTCTGATTTCAACTAACCATATATCCAGCTGGCCTTCAAAGTATGGTTGGCTATAGGATGTAGTATAAGTATCTATGGTCCTTGTATCTTATTGTCATTGCTTTGTAAACACTTGTAAGGAACTAGAGAGAAATATAGATCATCCTTGAAAACCAAATACTTGTGTTGTTCTGTTCTAGTTCTATCCTTTTATTACTTGTGTTTGTTAGCTCTCATATAAACTGGGTTTTCTAGTTCCTCATTTGATCTGTTAAGCGTTATTGAATACTCTCCACTTGTGTTGTGTGTTGTAAAAGTGCATTGCACCCTTCTACCGGTCCTACATTTGGTATCAGAGTGTTCCAAACTCTTGATATAAGATCTCACCATCTTAAGAACCCTCACACACACAAAATACTTAACATCTTAAATGGCAGCTATCTCTAAAGCTGACATGGAAACTGGAACCATGACAAAGTCTCCACTGATCACTCCTGAAGACTTTCATACTTGGTGTCAAAGAATGGAAGACTTTATCAAGACTCAAGACTCCAAGATATGGGACTCTGTTGTTAAAGGACCTTACATACCAAGCACCCCATCTGCTACTAGTGGTGGTATGACTCCTAAGGCTGTAGCTGAAGTCTCTGATGAAGACAGGAAGAGAATAGAGATTGATCAAAAAGCAATGACAACCCTTCAAACAGCTCTTCCAAACTCCATCTACAAAGGCTTTAAGAAGTGCATGACTGTAAAGCATGGACCTTTCACCAACTCATGAAAAGTTGGGGTCTAATCAGAGTCATAGTGGAAAGGTGGTCCAGCTTTATGGTAAAGGTACATCAAATAATAGCACGTGTTCAAAAGTCTTCGAAAGAAATCTGTCTTCAAGAGTTAGCTTCGGAGGACTTTGTCTTTGAAGCTTCAGGAGACTTCATGTTTGGCTTCGAAAGATATTGGTCTTGGATTCAGAAGATTTCACACTTAGAATGTTTTCTAATGAAGAGTGTGAAACTTCCGAATCATTCTATTTCAGTACACTTGTGCATGCATACAAGAGAGACTTTAGATGCTTTGAATTGCATTAGTCTTATATGAAACCTTACAAACTCCCCCTAGGCTGATGCTACCAAAACACTTGAAGACTTCAGATATCAACAGTCCTCATCATGATAATGACCATCTCTTTCTTTATATGATTATTAGGATCACTCATATTCTTATAATGTCTTCTCATATCAAAGAGATCATGCAAAGGTAGATTGAACATGTGTTGCCATGTGTAGACATCTTCAATACCTTGATCTCTGATGACATGCTATCTTTTAGATTTGTAGTGTATGTCCAGGACAAGATAGGTCTTCTTGATGCTAGAAGAGCTACTTGAATTGGAGTTGGTGTAGCTTCCTTTTGTTGCACATCCTCAAGATTTTCTGAAAAACTAGTTGGGAGACCTTTAAGAAGAGCTCAACCAGGAACACAAGAACTTGTGAATGTGGTTGATCTAATCTCTAGGTCACCTATGCAAGTGGGTGATGCTACCAAAAAGGGGGAGAAATTCATCCAGACACAGAAACTAGGAGTTCCTCACAGAGTATGGATATTAAGGACTCACCATCTTCACTTGCCACTGTTCATACTCAGCAACTTCCTCAAGTTCACATTGATGTGGACTCTATACACTCCTTCATTCAGAGTCTTTTGAGGAAGGGATACCAAGGGCAGTGTGATCTCCACCTCAAAGAACTTCTAACTACATCATAAGGGGGATGTATGATGCCAACAGAAGAGTCCTTATTCTTCAAAGAGTTCAAGGGCATCAAGAAGTTTTTAGCTTTTAGAGCTTGAACTATAATGAAGGTCTTGACCTTATCAGCATGCCAATTGTCAACCAAGCCAATCTAGACAAGCTGATAAACTGGCTCAAAGGATACAAGACACAATTACTGAAGAGTTCAGACTTAGAAGGACACAAAGGCAATTAGGTAATACTATTGGTCAACTGGATGTTGAGGCAGACCCTAAGATTAGATTCGAAGGGGAAACCTTGACTAAAGGCCTAGTGGTAGAGCCTGAGAGCCCTGTCATATCCATAACTACTCATCAATTCATTCTGTTGATACATATATGTACCTAGATCTTGATCTGAATGTAATATGTCTTACACTTATGTAACTATTGGGTACTTAATGAAATACAAATGTTTGGTTGTTTTATAATGTTTAATATTTCATTAATGAGTTTTTTAACGCATATTGACTTAATTATATAGGTTTGTGATTGTTTGAAGTGTTATACATAATGTTAGCATATTGAATACACTCAAACTTGGTGAAGTGAGGTTCTCATGCGTCCGACTGGACCATGCGCCCCAACAGTGGTCATGCGTCCGAATGGCCATGCGACTGAACAACTTCATGTGTCTGACTAAGTCGCACGACTGAACACTCAGTAGTGCGAATGGATCAACCGCATGCCCAATCGCATGAATGAACCATGCTAATGGTTCAGTCGCCCGAATGAGCAATCCTAACCTATAAATACCACCTAATTCGTGGAATAATGTAAGATTGAATCCACTTCGACTCCAAACGTACCCTAGCCGTCCAGAAGCCTCCAAGTTCGTACTCCAAGTTCATAAACGCTATAGATCGATTCTCAATCGATTCTTGACGTTAGTTTCAATACATTATTGTTTCTACGTGCGTTCTTACTGATTGGATCGCCAATCAAATAGGATTCCGCACTATTTGGTTTGGTTTAACATGTTAATCAGTTGGTGTTTGGTCAAATACCAGATCCTAACAAGTGGTATTAGAGCAACAGGCTCTTGATTACGTGTTGATTCAATTGTTTTGATACAAAATTGTGTTTTTGCATCAAAAACGCAATCTTTTTGTGTCTAACGAAGTCTTGGACGGTTCCTAATCGAAAAGTGTATTTTTTCCGGCATACGACTATTAGGGTTTGATAAAATTCGAGTTTTTACGGCCAAAAAAAGTTTAACCTACGAATTATCAAACTTCAGCAAGTTCAGTCGCACGATTGGCTCAATCGCACGACTGAGTTCATTCGCATTTTCCAACCGCACGATTGGACTCATTCATACCTTCATTCATACGACTGAGAACTTCATTCGGTCTGTTCAACCACATTAGTTCATTCGGACGACAGACTTGTCCGCATTTGTTCAGTCGCACGATTGAACCATCCGCATTTATTCAATCGCCCAAATAAGCCCAATCGCATACCTTCATTCGCATACATCAGCAGTGTGTTAAACTGTAAAGTTAAGTGAAATGGAGGATCAGTTTTCTGCATACACAGCTAGTAGAGATACTCGTATTCAGAATCTACTATTGTTGGAGAACAAAGTGGGAATACACAATAAACCGCCGAAGCTTATCATGTTAGACGACTATCCACAATGGAAGCAACGTTTCGAAATCTATTTGAATGGAGTAGATACAAATTTGTGGGAGGCAATAGAGTCGGGGTACAGCATGCCAGTTGGAACTGACGGAGTAAAACTTACTCTAAGTGGCATGTCGGATGCACAGAAGGTAAAATACAACGCTGAGAAGAAAGTCTACACCTTGTTTACTCAGTCTATTCCGAAGGATATTTTCCATCAGTATTCGGAGTATACTCAAGCCAAGAAACTTTGGGATGCGTTGGAGAAGAGGTATGACGGGAATGCCTCTCTGAAGGCTATCAAGGCAAAAGCATTGAAGAAGGAGTTTGACAACTTCTCTTCAATGGGAAAAGAAGGCCTTGGTGATGTGATCGATAGATTCTACCACTTGATGAGTGAGATGCATACTCCTGGAGTGGTTACTTCGATGGAAGATAAGGTATCCAACTTTGCTGATGGATTACCAGAAAAATGGGATTCGTTTGTTTCAAATCTCAGACAGAATGGAATGCTCTCGAAGTTAGACATAAATGACTTCATTCTAAAACTGAGAGAAGAAGAGTATAGGATGAAGTATCGAGCCCAAAAGGCAAACTATGATCCTGCACTCTACAATGCTACTCCTTCAGTCAAGACATCTAGAGCACCGTTGCAAACCGCCTTCATCTCAAGCACAGGAGTTCCAGCACAACCTCAACTTCAGGATCAGAAATGTCAGGGTCGTCTAGCACCCAATATATAGTACCTGAAGCAAATGCCGCAAAGCTGAAAATCGACAACCTCGGGAATGTAATTGTAGAGGTGGCCAGAGAACATATGGACCTTTTAGCTACGATGGTTCACTCCTACGATGGATTAATTGCTCGAAAGATAGGTAACTGCCACCTGGCAGATGAAGATTATGAGCAGGTGGATGAAATGGAGTTGGAACGTATGGACATAATGTGGGCTCTGGCAAGTGCTGTCCGACGAGCTAAAAAGTTTGTCAAAAAGACCGGACAAAACCTGGTTGCAACAAAAGACACAACCTTTGGGTTTGATAAGTCAAAGGTTACATGCTTCAACTGACTTATCAAGTAAGGATCAAAGCCTTAACTGCGAACGAAGATGAAGGATAGGACGGAGCTTTCAGTTCGTCTCACCAGGAGAGTCAATATAGCTAGTGTGGAGGATATTGATGACGATTCGGCAAGTGTAGGTGATGTAGCAGTAGAGATCACAATGTCAAATTCTGAAGATACTGCAAATATGGTCAACTACCTGCCTGAAGAAGAAAAATCTGCAAATGCATCATCATCTGAATCATCCGAACCAGAGAAAAGCGAGCGAGTACTCATGGCTGATTCTTCTTCTACATCTCAGGTAAGTACTTCTGACCAATGTTTAATAATCATGCTTGCTTAGAATGTAATAAATTTAGAGAAAGTATAGATTCAAAATTACTAGGTTATTAGATCATAATGATAGCCTAGTAAAGGACCTAGAACTGTGCACAGAAGCTAATAGAGTATTGAAACAAAATGAGCACAGTTACAAGGAAAAGATAGACCTATTAAATAAACAGCTTAGGGAAACTGAGGTAGTTGCCTTTAACCAAGAAAATGACATTAGGTACTATCTGAACTCTCTTGAGGACACTAAGAAACAAAAAGTTGTTTTAGAAGTAGAAGTCAAATCATTAAAACAAAAACTGCATAGTTGGACAAGCTCATCACATATTGTCCAACACTTAGTAAGAGAGAGAATTAGTAGGGAGGGACTGGGATACAAAGTGGTTCCACCACCACCTGAGACCTTGATGAACACCAAATGTAAACCAATTAACAATAACCCCATCAAGGATCACGTGGTGAACAGTCCTCTGGTGAGTGATCCAGATTCATTAAGTAAATCAATTGGATTAGACACTAAACAGAAGGAGGCCACTTCAAAGGCAATAAGAAAACTACCTTGTGTTAATCTGGAACAAGAATTTGAAAAGATTAGTTTTAAGTCAGGGTCAAACAAAGTCAAGCAAGAACCTAAAAAGACTATAAAACCTAATCAATCACGTGCATCATGTCACAGTCCAGGTAAACAAGAGATCAAAGATGTGAAACCAGGTAAAGCAATTGAGTTTGTAAAACCAACTCATACATCAACAAAGAAGTGTCCCAATCCAAACATAATAAGGTCAACTGTGTGACATCTGCATCTCCACCAAAAAATAGAAACCATCAAGTTAAAAGCAGATCCTGCTATAATTGTGGAGAGTATGGTTTTTTATTTCCATAGACCAGATTTGTGTAAGAAGCTAAAAAGACTATAAAACCTAATCAATTACTGTCCTTATTATCAAACACCGAGGAAGAAAGTTAAACTTTCTACATCTACATCAAGATCTTTTAAAAGGACTCAGTGATGCCTTCTAAAAGAGATTGTGAACCCAAAATTCAATCCATCAGCCAGTCGTCTGTTTATCACAAACAGGCCTTACACAAATCTGGTCTATGGAAATAAAAAACCTCCTCAGTGCCTGAAAAGGGTCAGTGGGTTTAGTTTGTGATATGTGATGCCTCAGGGAAACCCAAGCCGGTTAAGGCTTGAGTTCCTGACATGAACTAATGTTTTCATTGACTGTGCAGTGTGTTCGTTACAGTTATGAAACTAACACGTGGATAGTTGATAGCGGAGCATCTAGGCACATGACAGGGAACAGAGGTCTCTTATCAAATGTTAGAAAATTAAAGGAGGGTATGTTTCATTTGCTGGAAACAAAGGCGGGTACATCACAGCCCAAGGAGAAGTGGGAAATGAGAAAGTTATGTTTGATAAGGTAAACTATGTCCAACAATTGCGAAATAACTTACTTTCTGTTTCTCAAATCTGTGATAAATGATTCAAGGTAGTATTTGGCAACAAGAAGTGTTACGTTCTAAAGAAGGACTACGTGATTCCGGAGGATCAGATCCTTATGTCAGCTTCTAGATATAATGATCTTTATGTTTTGGATCTCTCAAAGGCATCCACAACAGATAGTGAAGTCCAATGTTTCTTGTCCAAAGCTACTGAAAAGGAATCCATCTCCTGGCATAGGAGAATGGGACACATAAATCCGAGGAAAATGAATCACTTGATCCAGAATGATCTTGTGAGAGGAGTACATGTCAAAAACTTTCAACTCCCATATTTTTGTGTTGCATGCAAAAAGGGCAAACAGACGAAGAAATCTCATAAGGAAAAGAAAGTTCATTCTATAGAACTTCCACTTGAGCTTCTTCATATGGATCTGTTTGGTCCAGTGAGTACAAGAAGCATCGCAGGCGACTTGTACTGCTATGTAGTTACCAATGACTACTAAAGGTTCTCTTGGGTAATGTTTCTGAAATCCAAATCAGAAACATTTGAATCCTTCAAGGATTTGGTAACTACTCTGGAATCCTTATACAAGCTCAAGGTAAGACAGGTGCGCCCAGACAACGAACCGAGTTCAAGAATCAGAGGATGGAGGACTATTGCAAGGAAAAAGGAATTGTGCATCAATTCACCTCGGCTTATACTCCTCAGATGAACAGTGTTGCTGAACGGAAGAACCGCAGCTTGATAGAGACGGCACGTACAATGCTTGCAGACTCGAAACTACCTATACAATTTTGGAATGAAGCAGTAGCAAATGCATGTTATACTGTTAATCTAGTTCTGATAGTAAAACGCCATGGAAAAACATGGTACGAGTTATTACAGCGACGTAAACCTAACTTGGAATATCTCGAGCCATTTGGCGCTCCGTGCACCCTACTGAAAAAGACTCAAGAGGGAAAATTCAGTGAGAAGGTTGATGAAGGGATCTTCTTAGGATACAACATACCGAACAAGAGAGTTTACAATAACTCAACATGTCAAGTACAGGTGAGGTGTAATGTTGATGTTCAGAGATATATCACACCACCTACTGGAAAAGGGTCTGCTTAGTTCTTCGACTATGATGGATTCTTCAAGTCCTTCAACATATCTCTTTCTTCTTCAGAAGACGAGTGGGCAAACAAGATGATGTACGATGTCTTGAACACACCATCTCAAGATTCAACATGTCATGATCCTACCAACTCAGGGGGAGCAGTTGATGTGAGTGATTCTTCTTCTGATGAAGAAAATGAAAAAAATGATCAGATCAACCAGGATGTACAGGTTTCGACTACCACAAGTGCACGCATCGGTTGGTGATGCTTCTGAAGCTTCAGAACCTCAGACTCCTATTGCCTCAGATCCAGAACCAAATGTTCATAATCTTGACTCTGAGGTGGTTGTTCCGACAACTCGTGGCTCATGTCTAAACATCTATCATACATTGGATAATATTATAGGAGATGTGAGATCAGGGGTATAGACTAGAAATCAGTTGTATTCAGTTGATTATGCCTCTGTGATGGAAAAAGGATATCTTCACGACGATGCCTACCGCTGCTTTGTGTCTCAGTTTGAGCCAAAGTATGTTAGTGAAGCACTAAATGATGAGGCTTGGGTTAGTGCCATACAGGAAGAACTTCTTCAGTTTAAGAAGTTAGGTGTATGGACACTAGTGGATAGACCTAAAGGTGCTAAAGTCATTGGTACCAAATGGGTTTTGAAATGTGAGAAAGATGATCAGGTGTGATCATCAAAAACAAGGCTCGACTTGTTGTTCAGGGTTTTAGACAAGTTGAAGGTATCGACTACAATGAAGTATTTGCACCTGTGGCAAGGATGGAAGCCATCCGTATCTTCCTTGCCTATGCATCTTATATGAAAATCAAAGTTTATCAACTTGATGTGAAGAGTGCATTCCTTTATGGGGAAATCAGAGAAACAATGTATGTGAGTTAGCCCGAGGGATTTGAAGATCCATATCATCGGGATAGAGTTTACAAACTCGACAAGGCTCTATACGGGCTTCATCAAGCTCCATGGGCTTGGTATGAGAAACTCTCTACTCATCTTGTGAAACACGGATTTCACAGGGGAGTCATTGACTGCACACTATTTATCAAAGAAAAAGATGGAGACTTACTGCTAGTATAGATCTATGTAGATGACATAATCTTCAGTTCAAAGAATGAAGAATTATGCAAAGAATTTGAAGCAGTAATGAAGGCTGAGTTTGAGATGAGTGCCATGGGGGAGATGAAGTTCTTTCTCGGGTTATAAGTAGATCAGACACCAAATGGAATCTTCTTACATCAGACCAAGTACGTAGGAGATATTCTCAGTCGGTTTGACATGGAAAATGCTTCCATAGCCGGCACTCCATTGGCTACAAACCATGATGTAGCACCCAACGAGAACGGTGATCTGGTAGATGCTACTATGTTCCGAGGGATGATGGATCTCTCATGTATCTCACGGCCTCAAGACCAGATATCATGTATGCTACATGTTTATGCTCGTGATATCAGGAAAAGCCTAAGGTGAACCATTTAATTGGAGTCAAGAGGATATTTCGTTATCTGAAGGGCACACCCACACTTGGATTGTGGTACCCTCATGATGATGACTTTGAACTTACAGCGTATAGTGACTCGGATTACGGCGGCTGCAAGATGAACTACAAGTCTACATCAGCAGGGTGTCAGTTCTTTGGGAGAAGATTGGTAACCTGGCAGTGTAAGAAGCAGACCTCGGTTGCCTTCTCAACCTGTGAAGCAGAATACGTTGCTACTGCAAGCTGCTGTTCCCAAATCATATGGATTCAACAGCAAATGCGGGATTACGGTTTGCAGTTCAATTCTACTCCTATATTTGTTGATAACTCTGCTGCGATTGCAGTCACTAAGAACACGGTCCAACATCCCAAGACCAAAAACATCGGGATCAAATATCACTTCATACGTGACTAGTTTGAAAAGAACTTATTCGATGTGATAAAAATAAACACTGATTTTCAACGCGCAGACCTCTATACAAAGGCTTTTGATAAACCACGTTTTCTATATCTGTTAGAGGTCAATGGTGTTAAAAAGAAGAGTGAGGTCATTCCTGAAGATGACCATGTATAGTCCGATGCGTCGCATCTAGTGTCTTTTAAAATTTCTTAAATTATAGTATTTTTTAAGTTTAATTCTCTTGTTTTGTTTACTGTTAGTTTCTTGATTAACTTAGTGTCGGTTCTTGCTCACTAAAATTCTAAAACGCAAATCCTTAGAGGTTTTTGTATTTTAGGGGGAGAATAGGTAGAAAAAATGAGGGAAAAGGAGAGGCAAGCCGAATAAAATAAATACGATTGTACGTGTGATACCGATTTAACGTGTGGAAGATGATAGTACACAGGTACAAACCATTTGGGACTTCAAAAATCCAAAATTGAAAAAGATGCAAAGTTCAAGTATAAGTATGAGCAGTCTGAGCGATATAAAAGGAAATATGATAGTTAAGCTAGCTACTACTAAGGTAACACAAAGAAAGTAGACCTAGAGGTTGCTAGACCACAGTTGATATGTTGGTAGATCGAACACAATAGATGACTAGACCAGTTGGTGATCTCAAGATTAAACTAAAATGTTTGACAAGCTGTGGGAAACACCTTATCCCTGGTTAACACAATCAACAGGATTCCAATAAGGGGTGACGAGCAAAATAAACGCCACAAAAGTGCGCGTAAGACCAAACCATGAACAAAAGCACATGAAAAATGCAAATACAATCAAACTGATAACCTATGTTGTTGGTGAGATATGTGCAAAAAGAAGAAAAATTGCTCAAACAAGAAGATAGGATATGTGCCTCTCTGCTGTGCGGTGGCACTGACTTGAGGATAAGCATAACCTATATATTCTAGAACTCATTGTTGTTTGCCGCCTCTCTGCTGTGCGATGGCACTGACCTGAGGATTGGCTTCTCTTTGAAAGTTCTAAGAATAGTCTATTCTTGAATTTCTACCCTTAGACCGCTCAAAAATCTCCTGAGGAATGTTGATTACCATATAAGTGTGGGATCCACAAATGCTTGTTGAAATAAACAAACCTTAAAACGATCACCAAACTATGTTGAAAGTCTGTGTTTAGATTTAAGAGGACAAGTATACTGACAATCATTGTGGCTACAATTCTTGAAAGTTCAAATCAGTGTGGCGACCTAATAGTACTAGTATGATTTCCTAAATTTGCTAAATGACTCCAGATGAACAACAAGGAAAGAGCATCAAAGTTGTTTTTTTAATAACTTGTCCTGAATGATTTGAATATCCTGTATGATTCCAACTTAAATTGATCCATGTATAGCTTAAATGATTGTGGTTGCTCTCTCAGAATAATTATTCCTAGAACTACATCTTGGGAATTAACTCTCATAAAAACACAAAAACATGTCTTATTTTTAAATTTTCAGTATTATTTCTTTTATTTATGTACAAAGTTGTCATATTCAGTATATGTAGTATCGGACTATGTCATGGAAGTTGATAAGGGACCTTATCATCGAAAAGGTCACGTCTGAGGTGACCACACGTGCTTCAAGTAAATGGGACGTCTAAGGTGACAAAAAGTTTTAAGATGATCACGTCTGAGGTGATCTAAAGGTTAAGTCTAAATGATCATGTCCGAGATGATCAAATGTTCATAATAAATTTAACAGGTAAAGGGTTTAAAAGTCAAATGGTCATAAAGTAAGGAAAATGTCAAGGGTATGACCCATTCGCACGACTAGACCTGAGTAGGACCAATCATGCAAATGGACCATACTCATGCATTAAACAGCGAATGGACATGACTATGGACCATTCAACCGAATGACTTATACAAATGAGCCATACGAGATTGAGAGTGGGCGAATGAACAAGTCGCACGACTGACCTCGAGCCGGACGATTGAAGGCAAGAAACTGATCCAATCGCACGACTGAAGTCCATTCGCCGAATGAAATGAGCGAATGAGTCCAGTCGTACAATTGAATCCAAATTTAGTATAGATAGAGGGGGAGTCGGTCGCAGAGACTCATCACTCCCAAATTAACCCTAATTCGCACGACTGTCGTTACTCTGCCAAATTTTCATTAGATCTTTCTATACCACTAATTCTTGTGCACTGACGATTTTCACCGACTATACAGGTACAATGCGGTTCAATCCAACCATCTCTCATTCAATTTGACTACAAAATCAACAAGTTGGTCCAAACCAAGAACCGAAACTTGTTTGACTAAATAACCCAAATAATTCAAGCAATCAACTGAAATTAATGTTGTTATGTGCTAAGTATAATGAATGCGAGTCCAATGAACCAAAACACGACATCGAATCATAAGAATTGGTCAAAATTTGAATTTGAATTGAACAGTAGTCTGTCATGCGAATGGACAGGTTGATGAACTTCAGTCGCATGACTGAGTAGTGCGAATGACAAAACCGCACGACTGAACCACGCGTATGAGTTCAGTCGCATGACTGATATACATGAATGAGTGTACATACGTATGAGCTAAGTCGCATGAAAAGTCATACGTATGAGGTAAGTCGCACGACTTGATTTCAGTCGCACTACTAATTCGCATGACTAGATCTCAGTCGCATAGTCTCAATCGCACGACAGATCAAAAGAAATATTTACAAGTCCAAGTGATTCAAGATATTCTTATTCAACGGATACTAATGTTTTATTTTGTAACAAATGACGAGTCGGTGGACGATGAGCACCAAGCACAATATCTGTGCTTATCTGGATCAGTCATCCAGACATGCACCTGACTTTGCTAGAATCATCTCATTTCTTAGATGCTCAAGGATCTCTCACGCAATCTCAACTCCATGCACACCGTACAAGTCTATTCAGCAGGCCTTCTGGGAAGGTGCTGTAGTTGATAGAACATCAGAGCCTGATCGAATCTGTAGTTCGATATTTGGAGAGGCTATTGAGATCTCTGAGCAAGATCTCAGGATAGTGCGGCAGCTTGGGGACAATGCTGAATGTCCAACACAATTACACCCCCTGACTATCAGAGGTTGTTTCATGCGGGCCAAGTACGCTGGGGACATCAATGCAGGGGTGCCTAACAAGAGCAACCTGTGTCCCCAGTTCAAGTACCTTGCGCACGTACTGCTTAAGTGCTTAGCGTCTCGAAAAGAAGGTTTTCATGAGTTGTCTGATCAAATCCAAAACGCATATGCTGCTCTGGTGCTGAACCATCCGTTCAGCTTCTCCAAAATGATCTTCACCTACTTGGTGGAGAACATTGAGGGGAAAGGGAAGGAGGGCTTCTGCATGTACCCTTCCTTTATGCAGATGATCATAGACCAGAAGCTCCCAGCCTTGCCGAAGGAGAAGGAAGACGCGGTGGTACTCGAGGTAATGGACAATACCACTTTGGGAAGGATGAAGGTTTAAAGGGGGAAGCAGGTAAAGCCCCCTGTGAGGAGATTATTTGGGCATCTGGCCCGGGAAGACTACGTGGTGCCGGCTAGGCGTAAATGGCGTCACATTGATAGTCACTCTGAAGAAGAGCAGATACAACTCCCTGATGATGACTCTGATGATGATAGCAGAGATGCTGGAGATGAAGGACCCACTCAACAAAGGGGTCCCACTACTACTATTCCATCTCCAGCATCTGCCCCCACTGGAAACGGAGCGGAGACTGCTGGGTTCCACTAAGATTTTATGCCTGGTGAAGAAGAAGATGAGTCAGATGAGGAGCCGCTGACTCGGACTATGGGAAGTAAAGTTGTTCCCATAGAAAGAGGGCTCCGGGCGGTTGGTGAACGCCTAGGTGGATCGGGAGAGAATGCTGCTGACCCCACTTATGCTCCCGATCCGCCAAGTCGTGTACTAGGGGGAGCATCCTCCTCGATATGATCGAGGAAGAAGAGGATTGCTCAGCCCCATGGATTGAAAAGGAAGAAACACAGAATCACCTTTATCACCACCACAGCCACCACCACAGCCGCCACCATAGCAACCATTCCACCTACCACCACTACCACCCTTCCACCTACCACCACTACCACCCTTCCATCCACCACCACACCATTCACACCTACATCACCACCACCATCATCTATATCGCCACCAATCGTCACCACTATCACCACCACCACTAGCCATCCTACAGTACCATTCTCTTTCTCTCCATATCCATCAGGATCACCTCTGCCTCCTAGTGGGGTAGAGGAAAAGCTCTCAGCACTTAACCGTATGGTGCTGAGGCTGTTGGCTGTAGACGAAGAGAAGACTGCTCAGTTGCGACAGCTTGTAGATCTTATTGCTGCCCAAGCTCAGCTGATATCTCAGCAAGCACAACAGATGGAGATTCAACGTGCAGAGATGTGCTAACTCCAAGAGCAGAATGTCCTATCAACAAAGAAGATTGAGGAGTTGGAGACTACTAACAAGACCATCATGCTACGCCTAAAAGGATCCAAGGAAGAGCCACTTAAGATCAAGGAAGGGGATGGGGATGATAGTGATGATGATAGTGATGATGAAGATAATGATGACGATGATGATATTGATGCTACTAGTGATGTTGGAGATGATGTTAGAGATGATGATGATGATGACTCACCTGTTGTGGGTGCCACATCTGCCGGTGAAAGGAGGACCAAACGAGCACAAGATCAAGGTGCCTCCACATCAGCCCCGCCAGCAGAAGAGCCGATGCTCCAGGACGAGTAATGCTTAGATGTCTTTGTTATTTAAAATCACTTGTATTTGGATCATGAGTAAAATTAATGAAATGAATGTTTATATGTAATGTAAATGATTATGCCTTGATTATTAGCTAATGATTGCTGTGTTGAATGTTTAAATCAAGCAGATGCTGATTCCCAAAGAGATGAATATGACATTGCTCCCATCCAACAGGTCAAGACTCAACTGACATTGATTCTTGATCTGCAGGGTATTGTCAGGAGATCGGTAATGTATACTCCTGAAGAAGGAGAAATCATTCACAATGTCACTAACGAGCAGATAGCCAAAATGTTCCAACTAAACGCTAATGAGATTGTGAAAGATACTCCAACTGTGCGAACAGAAAGTGACGATGAGCTTCAGGATGTAGATGAGATTGAGATAGAAGATGTCTCGGCTCAACACTATCGTGAGTACACTGACAAGGAGGGAACTGTTATTCCCAATCTGGGCGACACTCTTGTCAGTGACACTTTTGCAACTCTGGACAGGATGGAGAAAGAGTCGAAAAAGGACAAAAATAAGGCCCAAGCCTCAGACGCCGAAGTAAACATAAAAAAGGCTGAATGGGCAACATGTTTTGAAGAGTTAAGAGCCCAATGCAGCGCTACAACGTCTACTGTCTACACCAAACTATATCAGGTCAAGAAACATCAAAAGGTGGCAGGCAGGATCATAGTGTGGGCACATTTTTCAGACCTCAACGTTTACGCAGTTAAACGTAAGAAGGGAATAGAGTACTTCAGATTTCCACATGATCTGAAGACTCTTCCAGGTTTTGAGCTCAACCAGTTAGCTAAGTTAAACTTGCTATATGCTGACCCTCATAAGATGTCAGGCTGGTTTGAAGTTGCTCTAAAGAGGGAGTATCACACTAGAGATGGGTCAACTTCAAACCTTAACAACCAATGAGGTACATCAAAAGATCTGAGGTTGATGCCATAACTGGTAAACCAGAGTAGTGCTGAAGTGGAGTCCACCACGTACAATGTCTAAGATCCCACTACGTGAGATGCCATAGGACTTCACTCCACACTTCAAATGGTGGTACTACGATTGGAGAACGGGAGAGGCCGTGATAGTCTTGAACAGGAATAGCACATTGGAAACCATAAGGGTGTTTGACCCGATGTGGCTTACCAACTTGTCAGCACAAGATGTTTATACATTATACAAGTGGCCACTGTTCTACGACCCTCAGGATATTGTACAAGCTTTACAGTTCCAAAAGGTGATAAGACTCTATTTTTTTTTAGATAAACATAGGAGTTACCAAAGAAGCTAAGTACAAAAAGTTTGAGGAAATCATGAAAGATGTTAGACAATAGATAGATCTAGGTCCAAGGGGGAGTTTGTTGATACATATATGTACCTAGATCCTAATCTGCGTGTAATATGTCTTACACTTATGTAACTATTGGATACTTAATGAAATACAAATGTTTGGTTGTGCTTATAATGTTTAATATTTCATTAATGAGTTGTTTAACGCATATTGACTTAATTATATAGGTTTGTGATTGTTTGAAGTGTTATACATAATGTTAGAATATTGAATACACTCAAACTTGTTGAAGTGAAGTTCTCATGCGTCCGACTGGACCATGCGCCCCAACAGTGGTCATGCGTCTGAATGGCCATGCGACCGAACAACTTCATGCGTCTGACTCAGTCACACGACTGAACACTCAGTAGTGCGAATGGATCAACCGCATGGCTCAATCGCACGAATGAACCATGCTAATGGTTCAGTCGCCCGAATGAGCAATCCTAACCTATAAATACCACCTAATTCGTGGAAAATGTAAGGATTGAATCCACTTCGACTCCAGACGTACCCTAGCCGTCCAGAAGCCTCCAAGTTCATAGAACGCTATAGATCGATTCTCAATCGATTCTTGACGTTAGTTTCAATACATTATTGTTTCTACGTGTGTTCTCACTGATGGATCGCCAATCAAATAGGATTCCGCACTATTTGGTTTGGTTTAACACATTAATCAGTTGGTGTTTGGTCAAATACCATATCCTAACACATTCCCTCAGTGAAGCACCTGCTGGTGAAGGTGTATCACAACCTCTCTCTAGCCAGAGCTTGGAAACTACACCAAGCAATGAAGGCCAAAGCTCTCTCCACCCTGAGTCACAAAGGTCTGTGAGTGACAAAGGGAAAAGGAAAATGACATATGAGGAGATTGAGAAGGAGGAGAGAGAGAGGATGAGGAAGCTAAGGGGAGAAAGGAGGCAAAGGATGTAAAATTACTTCTACTAGGTTTGCAAATTCATGGAAGCTGCTATCAGGGTGCCCCCAGGCCAATCACTCAGGATGATGAGTTGAGGGCAGTCAGGATAAGCTACTTACAAACCAAGAACTGTGATATTGATTATATCATATCCTTCCCCTTATATAAATTAAATGAGCTGGCTGATATGGAATCATCAAAGGAGAGAAAGGAGGCAAAGGATGTAAAATTACTTCTTCAAATCAAAAAAGAAAGAAGAAAGAAAAGACTCTACAAGCATGTGCCTACCCTCTCCCCAGTTCAAGAAAGTCTTGTACAAGAGGATGTGGCTCCACAAGAACCTCAGCTAGACAAAGAAACTGATAGGATCAAAATGATCAACTACCTAAGTGCCACAGACCTCTATCAAGCAACTGTACTTCTTCCCCTATCCTTTGAATACATTGAGTTCGAATATCTCAAATGGCATGAAACTGAAGTAACCAAAGAAAGAAAATCACAAAGAAAAGGTTAAGGGAAGAAGTTTCAAAGTCAAGAGCCATCATCCTAGAGAGTATGAAGAAGTCTGCTGATAGGCAGAGAATGATGAGCTTCTTGAAGCTATATGGATTCTCCGGAAGGAGACTTGGCTCATGTCTCTATCCACTATGGATAAGCATATAAGGGTGATCAAGCAGAAGATTCAAAGAGGAGAACTACTTAAAATACACTCCCCACCAAGTCAGGTCCCTCAAGAAGTGGAGGTTAAGGTTGAACCATTTGAGACAACACAACCTGAAACTCTGCTAAGCATCAGCAAGCTTCTACTTCTGATCCACAACATGGTTTTGTCCCCTCTCAATTTGAATCTATGAGAGAGGAAGACCCAACTAAGAAAGACAAAGAAGATCAACAAGGTGCTGCATGCTAGTCTTCTCAGTTAAAAGGTTCAAAAAGGAGAAAAAGGATGGCCTCTAAACCAAAGCCAAAGAAGAAGAAGAAAAAGGCATCCATCTCCAAACCTTAGGATGAGTCAGAACATCCTGAGGATGTGCAACAAGAGGAAGCTACACCAACTCCAATTCAAGTAGCTCCTCTAGCATTAGGAAGACCCATCTTGTCCTTGACATACACTACAAATCTAGAAAGATGGCATGTCATCAGAGATCAAGGTATTGAAGATGTCTACACATGGCAAGACATGCTCAATCTACCTCTGTATGATCTCTTTGATATGAGAAGACACTATGAGAGTCTGACTGATCTGATCATCTTATGAAGAAAAGGATGGTCATTATCATGATAAGGACTATTGATATCTGAAGTCTTCAAGTGTTTTGGTAGCATTAGCCTAGGGGGAGTTTGTAAGGTTTCATATAAGGCTGATGTAACCCAAAACATCTAAAGTCTCTCCTACATGCATGCATAAGTGTACTGAAGTAGAATGCTTTGGAAGTTTCACACTCTTCCTTAGAAAACATTCTAAGTGTGAAATCTTCCAAAACTAGTACCAATATCTTTCGAAGCCAAACATGAAGTCTTCTAAAGCTTCAAAGACAAAGTCTTCCAAAGCCTACTCTTGAAGACAGATTTCTTCCAAATACTTTTGAACACATGGTATTATCTGATGTACCTTTACCATAAAGCTGGACCACCTTTCTACTACGACTCAGATTAAACACCAACTTTACATGAGTTGGTGAAAGGTCCATGCTTTTGGTAACTGTACATTGAGGTCTTAAGTCTATACTTTCTAATTTATGTACTTTTATCTTTTTTGTAATATATTATGATATGAGCTATGGCATGTCATAGTCGCTAGTCAAAAGGCAATCAGCCTTTTGACTCTATATTGATTTTTTTGTTGTCTAGATCATGTATCCAGTTGGCCTTCAAAGTATGGGTGGCTGTAGGATGTAGTATAAGTATCTCTGGTCCTTATATCTTATTGCCATTGCTTTGTAAACACTTGTAAGGAACTAGAATGAAATACACATCATCCTTGAAAACCAAATACTTGTGCTGTTCTGTTCTAGTTCTGTCTCTTTATTACTTGTGTTTCTTAGCTCTTATATAAACTATTTTTTCTAGTTCCCTATTCGATCTTTGAATACTCTCCACTTGTGTTGTTGTGTTGTAAAAGTGAATTGCACCCTTCTAACGGTCATGCACCAGGCCCTGAAAGTGATACGGTTTTCAAGGGCATTATGGTGGGATATCCTCCCACTCATGATACATTCGGTTCCTGATGTAAGTGACATCATTGCTCAGGTCACGACTCGGGAATGTAGATTTTCGACTCGGTTGAAGGCTTATAAGGCATATTCAAATGATCTTCTCGCATGGTCGTTGGTGGTTTGGATTGATTCATACAGGTCTAACATGGTTGGGAATTCTCTAGTGCCTGAACTTGACGTCTAGCTCTAGCTCCTTCTGGCTGTATCGACATGTCAAGGTCTATGATGATTTCCTCGGGATCCGCCGGGTCCCAGATTTATCCTTTTTTATCCATAAATCTTGGCTACCCATTGGGTAGGTTTGTCACACGTACATGCTCCTGCAAATGCACAGGTCCAACAGTCCTGGTATCACTCCTTCAGTTCCCTCAGTGCTACACCCATAACTCTCGTATAGGTTCAGAATCCAGCTTCCTCCAAACACGGGTGTTATGGCAATTGATTAACCATACAATATAAAATGAACAAGCCCCTCAAATTAACAGCTCCCTCGCTTTGACCACAAGCTGTTATGGAATGGCTAATTACCGATGTATGTATCACAAGAACGGGTCTTGTATCTGGTTGCTCTTGGTTTTACTCGAATTGAAACCCCCTGTTCCAATTTTTTCCCAAAATGCTCTCCGCATGGCACCAATTTCCACATCTTTACTTTCCTCGTCTGGAAGGTATCGTATGCTGGCATTCCTAATATCGCTTCCTCCTCCACTTCATGTTTTGTATAGATACCGAGATATACAACGAATAAGGCAATGGATGTCTTACGCCAATGACCACCAAGTCTAAATGAAACTACATTCTCATCCTAAGGTTAGAGTCTTTCATGCTAAATATGAAAGATTAGAAAAATTCAAGAGTTAGTTCATAAATAGAAGGCCTGTTTTGTGAAAACAGACGCTTCCACCAAATACTCAATAAATTTTTATATCTTTCTAGCTGTCCGACAACCGCTAGTGTTACTTCATCTGCTTGCAGGTGGGATCTTTCGACCCTTTGTAATAGTCTTTGAAGTCTATCATGACACCATCTCTCACGGCCCCCTTCAAATTGCAAATAAGGATGATCTATGGTTCTGAAATTTGAGAAATAAGTTAAACTATACAAAACAAATTTTAGAACAGTTTCATGATATTGGTGATAATCATAAGTTTCACAAGACATAACACTCAAATCATTCAACTCATGTTTTAAAAACAGTTAAAATTTGACATCCAAGAAAAAGTTTGTTAAACATAGGGGTGCGTCTTGAGAAATGTGGGGGTGCGGTTGACATTTTGAGATATGAAATTTTGACTCGAGCACGTGTGGTTTTGTTTGTAAACCTTTGATTAAGCATGGGTTGAGCATTTTCTTTCTTGAAAAACCAAAGATTATATGTTTAGCATTTTAATCATTTGTTAATATTTCAAGATACTCAAAAATATATATAATGTTTAACACTACTTATGAATTCTTGTAAGTTGAACATGATTAACAATGACTTCACCACTAATTATGAAGACAGTCTTTTGAACAATAAAAGAAACATACTAATAACTAACTAAAGATACTAATTAACACTAATCATCATCAAAAAGAAACATGAACAAGAGGGGTTAAAGCATTCATCATTCCATAATACGTTAAGTACATGTCTTTACATATAATTGCTCGGGTTTCAGTTATTTAGAGACCTAATCACCTAACTACATGTAAATGACTATTAAAATAATAGGAATTAGCATACTAACCTCTTAATCAATATCCTTGAAAGACTTCTTGAAAAGTTGAAAGAAGAATGAAAAGAATGGTGAAAATGGAAGAGGATACGAAGATTGCAGGTAATGAGCTCGGATTTTAACATAAAAAATTGAAGTGGAACAACACAAAAGGCTGAAAAACATCAGATTGTGTCATTCCTTGTCGAGCACGGGGGTGTGCTTCATGAGGCATGGGGGTGGCTCACCTTATGCTACCTGGTTTTAGTTTTTCGTTGTTCCATTTTTCAGTTTCGCGCGTTTGGCAATTTACAGGGTTACGTTTGATCATTTCCAAATCATCAAAAAAGATACGAAAATACTCCTAAATTTAAATAACACAAGACAAATTGACAATTACATTTCCTAAGGTCCCACAATTACATGGTAAGTTAAAAGCCAATAATCTGAAACTGTAAAACCATACTCCCTAACCCACATGAGCACACCTAGCACATCATGAAAACGCTTCTAAAAGAATCCTCCACACATTTCATGTGGAAGAGTTGGGATGGATAGTGAGAAGTGCGGTTGCTTAGTTCCACACACTGAAGGTTAATGGAAACGAGTTCCTCGCCCATTTCCTGAACTTTTTGGATAAGTTCAGCTAGTCGTTGGGAAGCGACGAGGTTCATTTCAGTCAATTGCTTGATTAACTCATGCAGCTTAAAAAGTATTCTTGAGTCATTGGCTCTCGCATTTCAGAACGCGATTTCTTCATAGGGTTCCAGCTTGAACTTTTGTGACTTGATTCTTTCATTTTTCAGATGTTTTTAAGCAAAAATGGATGTGATGAAAGAATGGAACAAGTGTGGTATTTATATACACGTCATGAAAATTGAACACAGGGGTGTTCTTGGCAAGGCACGACCCCGTGTTTGTTAGAAAACGACTTAAATTTGACCTGCAACATTCCAGAGTCATTAGCGGAGGTAAAGGACAATTTTTGTTAAGCGCACGGGGTGCGCTTCATGGGGGACGACCCTGTGTTTGTGCTTGTGAAGTCCTAAAAAGTTAAAACAATCAAGAAAAACTTATGTACAGGTGTTGCGTTTAAGTTTCAGGTCTTCAGCACGACCCTTCCCCACACTTAGTTTGCGTCGGGGCATAAGGGTAATTCCTCCGAGAGAATCTTGGTTGGTCCATTGTTATATGGTTTCAAATGATGACCATTTACTTTGAAACGTAAACCATTATGGTTGTCGATTTCAATGGCACCATCGGGAAACACGTTTTTACTCGTGTAAGGTCCAGACCAACGTGATTTTAGTTTACTAGGAAACAAGCGCAAACGAGAATTATACAGTAAGACACATTCTCCCATATGAAATCATTTTGTTTTCTATAATTTTGTATCGTGGAATTTCCTTGTCTTTTCTTTGTAAACCCTAGCGTTTTTGTATGCTTGTTCTCTCAATTCCTCTAATTCGTGAATTTGTAGGAATCGATTCTTTCATGCATGGTCTTGGTCCAAGTTTGCTACTTTAAGTGCCCAAAATGCTTTGTGCTCTAGTTCCACATGTGGATGACACGACTTCCCATAAACTAGTTTGAACGGTGTTGTTCCTATGGAAGTCTTATAGGCTGTTCGAAAAGCCCATAGTGCATCATCTACCTTGTTCGACCACTTCTTGTGGTTCTAACCTACAATTTTCTCAAGGATTCGTTTGATGCCTCAGTTAGTGACTTCAACTTTCCCATTCGCTTGTGGGTGATAAGCAGTTGTAAAGCGATGATGCACTCCATAACGGGCCATTGCTTGTTCGAGATGGTAGTTACATAATTCTGTACCGCGGTCACTAAAGTAAAGACTTAGGGACATTGAAACAAGAAAATAGTTTCTTGAGGAATCTAACAACATTTCTGGAATCATTGGTAGGTAGGGCTTGAGCTTCAGCCTATTTTGAAACCTAATCGACTGCTACCAAGACGTAACGATTGCCAAACGACATCGGGAATGGCCCCATGAAATCAATACCCCATACATCAAATACCTCACATCTTGTGCTGAGATATTGGTTACTCTTTGACATGCATCACAAGTGTGTACCATGTTATGAGCATCTTTGAAGATCGTAGGCCAATAAAATCCAGAGTCAAATACTTTCTTAGTTGTCAGGGTTGCTTTGTGATGTCCTCCTGTGGGTCCTTCATGATAGTGCCTTAGAATCTGTTCCACTTCACTTCCGTATACACATCTTCAAATGAGTTGATCTGTACCGATTCTGAACAAATACGGGTCCTACCAATAGTAATATTTTATATGAGTAAAGAATTTCTTCTTTTGCTGATAAGTCATTCCTTTGAGAAGGATTCCGCTTGCCAAGTAATTTGTGAAATCGACAAACCAAGGATGTTCATCAATTGGGGGCTGGATGTGTATAAGGATTTCATGAGAGAAATTTCCGTTTACTACAGATTCCTCAATCTGTGAATGACTTGAATATTCAAGAGGCGAGAGATGATCAGCCGCCAAATTTTCTACTCCTTTCTTATCATGAATTTCTATGTCAATTTCTTGAAGTAGAAGTATCCAACGAATCAATCTCGGCTTTGCATCTTTTTTGTTGAACAGATAAAGAAGGGTTGCATGATCGGTGTAAATGATTATTTTTTAAAGGATTAGATACAAGCAAAATTTGTCGAATGCAAAAACTATAGCGAGAAGCTCTTTCTTGGTGGTCTGTAGTTTTCTTGGGCATCATTCAAAGTTTTGCTCTCATAGTGAATCAGATGGAATTGCTTGTCTTTCCTTTGTCTTAATACAGCTCCTACTGTGAAATCGCTTGCGTCGCACATGAGTTCAAATGGCAGTGTCCAATCTGGGGAAAGGTTAATGTCATTTTCTCTGATAAGCAGGAGCATTACACAATCCGAAGGACATTCGCTGATAAGCAAACATGCGGTGAATGTCGTTTTCTCTTGATCTTTGGGAGCAATAGGAATTTGGAAGTAACTTGAAAAACCATCCAGAAAACAATAGAACATTTTTCCAGATAATCTCTCAAGCATTTGGTCGATGAAAGGAAGACGGAAGTGATCTTTCCTTGTGGCATTATTGAGTTTGTGATAATCGATGCAAACTCTACATCCTCTAACTGTATGAGTAGGAATAAGCTCATTCTTCTCATTAGTTACAACAGTCATTCCTCCTTTCTTTGGAACAACTTGGACGGGAATGGCCCAAGGTGAATCAGAAATAGGGTAAATCAAACTGACATCTAGCAGTTTGATTACTTCTTTCTTCACCACCACTTGCATGCTCGGGTTTAGACTCTTTAAGGTGAATGTCAGATTTGAAGTTCTCCTCCATTAGTATCTTGTGAGTGCAAAAGGGTGGATTGATTCCCTTGATGTCCATGATTTTCCATGCAATTGCTTGTTTATATGTCTTCAGCACATTGAGCAACTTGTTCTTCTCATCTATGGATAAGGCGGATGACATTATGACTAAAAGTTTAGATGCATTTTCAAGAAAAGTGTATTCGAGATAAGACGGAAGTTCTTTGAGCTCTAAAACTAGAGGGTCTTCAATAGAAGGTTTGGCTTTAGGTTCTAGCTCTTATTCAGTGATCTCAAATGCTTCTTGATGAGACGATGTTTCATCAACTTCTAGTTCTAGAATGATTTGATCTTCATAGATGGGTTTTATGATTTGGACCTCTATTAATTGAGTGTTGCATGCCTCACTTTGAAGAGTTCCCTTTAAATGACAGCTTATGATTGAATCGCAAACTTCAATGTAATATAGTGAGTCGTCATGATATTGAGGGTGTTTCATGGATTGTCCTATATCAAAAGTTACTTCCTCCTTATCCATTCGAAGCGTGAGTTTGCTGGTGCAAACATCAATGAGGGCTCGAGCAGTCGCTAAGAAAGGTCGACATAGGATAAGTGGAACATTCTTATCCTCATCCATGTCAAGGATCACCAAATCAACAGGAAATACGAATTTGTCGATTTTAACTAAGAGATTTTCAACGATGCCCCTCGGATATTTGACAGAACGGTCAGCTAACTGGATGCTCATGCGGGTAGGTCTAGGTTCACTTAAGTTTAGCTTTTCAAAAACTGCATAACGAATAAGGTTAATGCTAGCACCTAAATCAGTTAACATGTTGCTAACAAAACGATTTCCTATTAGGCAAGGTATAGTAAAGCTTCCTAGATCAATCATCTTTTAAGGTAGTTTGTTTTGAAGAACTGCAGAGTATTTCTCGTTCAAAACTACATGTGACAACTCTTCTAGTTTCTTTTTTTTTATCAAAACACACTTCAAAAACTTTGCATAATTTGGCATTTGGGCTAAGGCTTCCACCAAGGGCATATTGATATGGAGTTGTTTGAAAAATCCTAGGAATTTGCCATATTATGCCTTCATTTGTTGTTGTCTCAAACGACTTGGATATGGAGGTGGTGGAACATAAGGTGGTGGTGGTACGTATTTCTTGGTTGGTTCCTCAAAAACAAATTGTTTTTGCTTATCACTTGCACTACTTGGAGTTTCGGCTTCTACTTCTTTAAAGATGGGTTGCAAAGTAGGTGCATCACCTTGAGTGGTTTTGCCACTCCTGGTGGTGATGGCTATGACTTGAGCATTAGGGTTTGTTATAGTATTGATAGACAGAGTACCTTGGGGTCTTTTAGATAGTTTTTTTGCTATCTGTCCTACTTGGTGCTCTATGGTTTGTAGTGATGCTTTGTTGCTTTTGATGTCAGGCTCGTTTCTTTGGAATCTCTCCTTATTTCTTCGATCAGATTTCCTAATGTACTCATCTGTGGCTTGTGTGGTTAACAACAATTGTTGTAGTAAGTCTTCCATTAATGATGCTCCATGGTCCTGATTACTACTGTTTGGACCTTGGTATGATGGTTTCTGTTGTTAGTAAGGTGGCCTTCGGTTAAATCCTGATGATGATTGGTTTTTACGGTATCTCTGTAATTCAAGTTGCTTCTCCAATTTGAGTTGTTGTTATATGAGTTACTTGGGTCTCCTACATAGTCAACATCTTCAACCATCATGATGCCTTGTGGGCATTCGCCAGTCTTGTGTGAATTTCCGCATGTGTTGCATCGTGTTGGAGTTTTCTTTAGCTCGGCTTGCAATTTTTAGAATCAGTTGGTTAGAGCTTCTAATTGGGTTGCAATTAGGGTTTCAGAGTCTGCTTGATGAATACCTTTAGAACTGGGTTTGCTTCTTAAGGGATTATAAGCAAAGCTCTTCCTAGAATCTCTTTCTAAAGCTTGGTATGCCTCTGTTGTTGTGTCACTTTCGAAATCTCCTCCTGCACTTTGGTTTACAACTTGTTTGTGTGCTCCCTTCATTGCATCATAAAAGGTTTGACACTGCAACCACAAATCAAGTCATGATGTAGGCATCTTCGAAGGAGACTTTTGTATCTCTCCCATGCTGCGTGTAATGATTCATCATCGTCTTGGCGGAAACTGTGATGCTGCTTCTAGTTTGGCAGTGTGATTGGGTGGAAAGTATTTCAAAAGGAATTGTTCAGCAATTTCCACCCATGTGGTGATGGAACCAGGCGAAAGTGGATCAAGCAAGTCAATGGCTCGGCCTCAAAGTGAAAATGAAGTCTTAGTCGAATGGCGTTGTCTGAACAGTTATTGATTTTGAAGGTCGCATAGATACGAAAGAATCACGAGATGTGAGCGTTAGGATCTTCGTCTTGCAATCCATGGAAGTGAACAGAGTTGTCTATGAGTTGGATAATACTAGACTTAATCTTGAAATTGTTGGATGCTATTGGTGGTTGGACAACACTAGACTCATAACCATCAATTGACGGTGTGGCATAGTGCGTCATCTTTATTTCCTCGTCTTCATTATCCATGTCCTCTTAGGGTAGTGTACCTTCCACAATTTCTTCTTCAATGATTGGAGCTTCTTGTTGTGGTCTTTTGCGTAACCTTTGATGGAAAAGTCATTCGGGTTCCAAGAGAGGCGAAACAAGTTCAGGGCTAGACGAGTTGGACTTACACTAACTTAAGGAAGCATAAACTTACTAAAGCTTTGAATGAATCAGGTAATTGTAAATAAACTAGCTAAGGCAAACTATCTACCAAAACTTAAAATAAAATTGAACAAACTATATTAACAAGATATACACAAGATAGTAAAAAATTAGATTGTTTTTCAAACTATCGTGTGTCCCCGACAATGGCGCCAAAAACTTGATGCGATTAGGAATGTATATATTTTGATAAGTATTTTTCACAAAGATTTAGTTTTAATTGGTTATTACAAATACTAAACCACACACACAAAAGGTAAGTGTACCTGTCGTGTGGCAATATAGTGTTGGTAGGAACCGAGTATCAATCCGTGGACACACCTAGCCTACTCAACAATCTTAAGATTTAACTATCAGATTTGGTTTTGTTTGATAAAATGATAAATTGAATTGATAAGATTTTTAGTGTTTTAAAACAATATTAAAAATAAAGTAAACTAATATTGAAGCGTTTGGATTTAAAACCAGGGAATAAAGGTTATCATCCTAATTAGATTATACTTATGTAACTATGATGAATTGGTGGTGCGATTTAAAGATATTGATTAATGTAGTTATGTTCATGTTTATAAAGATAAGCTGGTGCGATTTCTCGTCTATCCTGTTGTTATAATGACTATGATCATATCAGGCTGATTATACTGCTTAAATCAAAGCCCTAGTAATATAGGTAAATCTTTTGTGACCTTTTTGACATACGATTTCTGAAAACATAACTAAATGTTAAAAGAGAGTTGATCAAGTTCCTTTCTAACGTACCATTAATTTTAGAAAACCGTAACAATTACTGTAGATTTCTCAGACTAATAAAAGTGAACATGCAAATGATCAGAAAGTTAAGGTGATATGATTTCTAACAACAATCTCTATTTCATTAGCCATAGATTTATTATGAAGACCGGTTTCACGAATAAAAGTTTTGATCATACGTTTTTCAGCCGTGTATGAAAATTGCAATTACAAACCATAAATTTATAGCTTCCCGTTCAAATGTAGATGTTACCGATCAAAAGTTTTCCCAAGACCACCATAACATTTATATAACATATATCACACCATTATTTCATCACAAATTACAGAATTTTCATCCAATTAGGATGATGATAATAAGAGTTTAGCTCATAATGAGCTTGAACATAACAACAAATAACAAAGACGATAGATATGAAATCATCGGTGAAATTGAACAATCAAACCGGTGATCCATAATGGATGGTGTTTAGCCAATCCCGAGCTTCTTCCAAGTGTTGTATGCACCTCCCGAGCCTCCAAATAGTTTTGAAGACTTGATTCCCGAGATAATTCTACTGAGTAACTCTCCCACCAAAAGCTTGCCAAAATGGTGAACTTAGGCTTCTATTTATAGGCTTTCTGGAGTGTTTAAGCATGGCCCCGTGCTAGTACAATGCTTACGAAAGTTGGTCAGCTCATGTTGGAGGTGGGGCACGACCCCGTGCTTACTTTTAGAAGACCGTACTTTTTGTCCTGTCAGATGTCCAAACACGGGGGTGTGTCAATTTAGCACGGGGATGTGTTTCAAGCATGGCATGGGGGCGTGCTTAATGAGGCACGACCCCATGCTTGGACTCCAAAGCTCGGATTAATTCAAATTCTTGTCAAATATGCTTCTTTTGTCCAACTTGCCCTATTAAACACCTACAAACACAAATTAACATTTTTAAGTACATACTCATCATTTTAAGGGAGATATTGAGAAATAATTGATGTGCGTTTGATAGGATTTTTATGTATAATTTGAACCACATCACATCGCAACAGAATACTTAATAAACCATTTCATATATTAGTGACCACTTTTGTAAGACAATACAATCATTGTTAACCGTTACAAAAATCTCATTGTTTGCATTACAACACAAAAATATCATTTAACATAAAAGGGATGCCATCCCAAAAAAATGCTAAGTAGTTGCAGGCATGCCATTCTCAGCAATCATCACCTGCTAACTATTAAACATACGAAAGTCAGCAACGCTGAGTAAGTTCTAGTTTTATAAAATAAAATATTTTTACTTTCATTTGAAATCATCTTTTACTTCATATACGATCATCCATCATACATACAAATAGATAATTTATTATTATCTTCCATCATTATTCATTATCTTTCATTAAATGTATGTCATCATTATCAATCTCTTTCATTCATAGTCTTCCTTACTTTTCTTTCGTCCATTTGTCATCTTTCTTACTTACATTCTGGACCAATGCCATGTGTTATACCTTGAATATTGTACACGAAGCTAGTTACTAGGTCTGAGGTCTATCTATAGACCCGAACATTGTCCCGGAAGCTAACTCTAGTACCTAGGGCAAGCGATAAGGGTCCCATACATATGGTCAATCACAAAGATTAGACCCCAGTGTGCATCCTTCTGGGGTAGTTAACCCGCACACCATTGAGCTAACACCCTTCATTGGGTGTGAACCTCCTTATAGTGCTTGCAAGACTTTTCTTACATTCGTTATTTTATTAATGCATGCATTCATTCTTTAGTACATTCCTCCTATCATTATCATTAACTTCCGCTTTATGTTGCATAATACTTTTCGCTCATTTCATAATCATAACATGTAAGTCACGGAATAATACATAGTAAGAACATAAGCTCAACATAAGACATTCATACATAACATTACCAAGCACAATTCATCATAAAACATAACTGACCCTCCACGGGACAGCGAGGGTTCGAGGGCGGTAGCCCCTAATAGCGGGGTCCTAGGGGCAGCAGCCCTTAGTGGGGTCCAAGGGGCAACACCCTGGCTGGGGCCGTGCTGCTAGGTCAGTGCGAAAAAATTTTATTCTTAAACATTTATATAGCACATTTTCTTATAGAAAAATCAATCTTTCTGTTAAAACCTATTTAAATCTTGTCCTTTAAAAACATATATTTTGTATGCATAATAGCCCCAAAACACGGAAAACTTACAAACAAGGGGATCTAGAACTCACCTGGACTCAGTGAGTAGCTTCTCAATCAAGCTTTCTAAGGAAGGGTCTCAAATCACAGCCTGCAGATAAGTTAACACTCAAAGGGGTTAATTTCTGCCTAATTTCGCTGCCAGATTAGCAGATTCACTGTTAGTTTCGCTAGCACTTTTGCTGCCAGTTTCAGCCAACTTTCGTTGGAATTCTAAGTCTGCGAACTATAGTTTTGCAGAAAGTCGTCATAGTTTTGCTGGATGACTACCGCAGTTTATCAGAACGGGCTAAAATTATGAATCAACCTATTTTTGACCCAAAACTTCAACGTTTTACATCCAAATCCTTAATTTATCATCCAAGAAGCTATATCTAAGCTTTATACATGTTTTCTTACATAAAAAAGTGAGTTTTGGATGATTCTTTACCACTTTTAAAACTCCCAAACCCTAGAATTCGGATTTAATCTAAAGAAACGATTGAATGATGTTTCTTACCTGGATTCTTGATTATTTCTTGTTGTTTGGATGTCCATAAACATCGACCTTCAATCTTTTGATCAACCAAGCCTTGAATCTTCACCTCTTCTCTACTTTCTCTCTCTACACTCTCTCTAGAAGTTGGGTGCTTGAGTTGCAAATGAGAGTGTCTCATGCTCATCCATTTATATATATCGGCCATTCCCAGGACCTTAAACTCGTCTAACATATAACCCACGAGGTTTACTCGGTCCATAATCCATTTTCCGCTTATTTTCATTTAATAACCCCGTCTAAGCCCACTATTATTAATTTGCTCGTTTCGACTTTATTCTGGGCATGACACAAGTAAAAGGGGGTTGTACATCTCACCTTATGCAACTTTCAGGCAAGACTTCTTGAAACCCGAATGAAAATGAGTTCAAGCACCTAAAACCTATCAAAACACACACAAACGAACACAAGAACACATATAAGCACATAACCGAGGCTATAATCAGCCAATAACACTTAAAAACATCGAATTCTTACTTTAAATTCGAATTCTTCTTATTATTTTTTCAAAATCCGAGAGCTCTGCTCTTTCTCTCTATTTAAACCGTAGACAAAAAGGTGATGTGCAAGAAGTGGGCGGCCATGCCCACTTTTTGTACAAAATAGCCCACTTCTTGCACAAAATAATACAATATTTAGTCCTTTTTACACTTTTTATCCCTCAACTTGGGTCCAGTTGCATTTCCTTATTTTTTGCACCTCTATACAAATATTTATTTTCTTTTAAATTTTCTAGGTGTTACAGCTTGTAAACAAACAAAGGTGCAGTTTGTTCTTTTAAAGGTAAAATTTTTGCGGTCTACGAATCACATCTGCAAACATCTGTAAAAAACTAGAGCAATCCTCTACAGTCTGTATGAAGAACATTATTTGGTTTTTAACTTTTACATACTATGAAAATGAACATAAATTTAAATAAACCGATTTTTTAACTTAAAAGAGTTTTTCATCATCGAATACTAAATAATAGTTCTACATCACTAAAATAATATTCATAAAACCACAATAACATTTTTAAATCATATATTTCATAGTTTGCATTAATTGCTTAGCAATTTCATATATTCTCGATCTGATGCACTACCATGTGCTTCAAGCTCGTCTTTATTAGCATCTACGTGCACATGACTATTTTGTAATGAAACATTGGGATTATCGTATTATGTAAAGAATTCATCACTCACATCCTCTTTCCCTATAAAATAACGTAACGTGAAACATGCGATAGTAATGTTTCTTTTGTAACCAACGAAAATGATGCCATACTCTTTAGTATAGAAAATCATGCTTTCAAGACACCAAAAGCACGCTCAATGACATTCTAAAGTTGTGCATGAGCATGATTAAATTTTTCTTTCTTTGTTAATGCACGTCTATGATGAAAATATCCAAGTCAGTACCTCACATTAGGGGAGCCATAAATCATCGTATGTGTGCATACGCAGCATCACAAAGATAATATTCTTCGATAAAGATATACAATTAATTAGAATTAAAAACAAAGATAAAAATATTTAACAAAGCATAAGCTTACCTAGTGGTGAAAACGAGCACCTTACAGCTGGTGGTTCATCGCACATTACAGCTCGTGGTTCATCGCACATAAAACATTAGAAAACATACATTAATTTTGCAGCGGAATTTAAAACTTTAATTTATAATTAAAACATGTCATTTACAACATTAGTTTTCATCTCAAAATACATGACATGTCAAAATACAGATGCCGGCCTCAAAATGTTCCCATTAGCTTATGCATCCATGCCTGCAACTCCTCAGCATCAACATATACCTGCCAACTATCATGCATACAAAAGTCAGCGATGCTGAGTGAGTTCTAGTTTTATAATAAAACATACTTTTCTGAGTTAAAAACTGTTCTTTACTTTATTTCAAAACATACTATACTTTACATCATTCGTGATCACGCATCATACGTACATATAGATAATATCATTATTATCTTCCATTACGTTCATTATCTTGTTCATTCAACGTATTACATTATCGTTCCCTTCTCTTTCTAGATCCGGTCAGACTTTACCCTCTTCCTGGCACTCAGCCACGATTACTGAGGTCGAATGACAAGGATCATGTGTTGTACTTTATTACGATAATTCATTTACGTTCATACATACGTAGCACACGTTCGCACATTTCATACTTTTATTATCATTCCTTTCTCATCTAGATCCTGTCAAGCTTTACCCTCCTCATGGCACGCAGCTATGATTACTGAGGTCGAATGACAAGGACCCCGTTCGTTCATTATCGTTTCGCTTCATCATACCCGAAGTACATATCATACGGATCGCACACATAAGGAAGCCAGAATCGCACGCTATCTCATGGGATAGCCAAGATCGCACGCTATAAAAACCACATGAGGCAGCCAAAATCGCACACTACCCTTATGCCGTCCATTACACATATCGCTCAAATCACACCATCGCATCAACGTACCCGAAGTACATATCGCACGGATCGCACATATAAGGAAGCTAGAATAGCACGCTATCTCATGGGTTAGCCAAGATCGCACGCTATAAAAACCACATGAGGCAGCCAAAATCGCACGCTACCCTTATGTCGTCCAATGCACATGTCGCACCAATCGCACCATCGGAGTGGTCACGAAGACCGACTCCCCCTGTGTGTGAGAACTCTTGGGGTCTAGCCAGAATCGCACGCCATCCCATGGGTGAGCCAAGATCGCACGCCATAAAACCACAATGAGGCAGCCAAAATCGCACGCTACATAACACACAGTAAATACCACATCGCACGTATTGGAGCAGTTACCAAAACTGAACTCCCACTGTGTCTATGTCCCCCTTACGAGTAAGCCAAGATCGCACGCTATGATACACACACAGTTGAGCTAACGACCCTCAGTGAGTCATGAGCCTCCTTTCTTTCTTTCGCAAGCCATCCTGTCTCTCATTCATTCGTTTATGCTCGCATTCATTATTACGTTCCTCTTTTCATTATCTTCCACTTTACATTACATAATACTTCCATTACATTCATTAACGTTCAACGCAAAGCCAAGGGAAGACATACATACATAATAAGGAACACACATAAACATACATCATCACCAATACAGGCACATCATACATGCATAACACACAAGCCATCATATAATAACCAGGCCTATCTCCCAATAATACCCCTTAAAAACCACTTAGAAAACCTCAAGTCCAAAGTGGGCGCATGGGTCCTTCCAGGCGCATGAGCATAAAAATTCTAAGTATAAAACAGTCTTGGCGCATGGGCACTGTTTGGGCGTTTCTGCCCTGTTCAGGCGCATCACCAACACTTAGCCGTTTCAAGCTCTTGGGCGCATGGGCACTGTTTAGGCGCATGGCCAATACTTAGCCGTTTCTTTCACCGGGACGCATGGGCACTATTTAGGCGCATGGTCCACACTTAACCTATTCTTCACTTGAGTGCATGGGCACTATTTAGGCGCCTGGCCAACACTTGGACGCATGGCCAATACTTAGACGCATGGGCCAACATGCTGGGTGCATGGGCCACTATTTAGGCGCATGACCCACCCTTGGGCACATGGCCAACACTTAGGCGTCTGGCCACTCATGCTGGACGCATGGACAACTGTTTGGGCGCATGAACCACTGTTCATGTTCATCAAACATTCTGAAATCTTTTCTATGACACCAATTTCATCCGATTATCATTCTGAGCATACCCAAACATTGATCTACCATACTAAGGCCATCTAAGCATGCTAAACATCATCTCTAACCCATAATCGTCGCTAAAACATACATACATACAACATTTGGACATAAAGCTGTAAATCCACGATTTTACTTGAAAACATCACTTGGTATGCATAATAGCCCCAAATCAGTTAAAAATCCGTAAAAGAGGGGTTCTAGAAACTCACCTTAAGCAGCTTTTGAGCAGCACTCTTCCAGTTGAAGACCCACTTCGATTCAGCTCTTTGAATCTCGAAAGTAAACTCTAAACAACCAAAACTTCGGTCAAGAACTCAATACATAACTGAAACCGAGCTCAAACAAGAGAAGGCTTACCTTTTCAGCTTCTCCTTCCTCTTTCTCTCTATAACCGGGCTCTCTCCCTCTCTTTTTTTCTTTTCAGTCGTGAAGAAAATATGAAGAAGAAGAAATAATGGGCACCCATGCCCTTAAATATCTTAAAATAATAAGATTTGTACTTTGTACACTTTATCCCCCTCTATTTGTGCACAATTTCCATTCCTTACACTTACTTTTCTTTTCCTTTCATTTAAATAGAAATTTTGGGGTGTTACAAGTCTACCCCCTTAAAGAGGTTTCGTCCCTAAAACATGTCGCTTCTCGAATAGTTACGGGTGACACTGTCTTACCTCTTCTTTGATCTTGCATTTAGACTCAGATCCCTTTAGGCTTCACTGCACCCGCACAAGCGAAACCATCATCCTCCTTGGTCTATTCTCCTCTTCTTATTAGTAATGGTCACCAGTTGCTCCTCGTGGTTGGATACCCTGTCCATCTCAGTATTCTCTAGTAGCATGATCATATCCTCATCGGTTGAGCTTTTTCTTAGACGAGATGCATGTAACATCAGATGAATTCCACTTAACTCATCGGGTAGCTCCAGTCGATGTGCCACTTCTCCTACCTAAGAAACAACTGGGAATGACCCTCTCCACTTTAGTATCAGCTTTACTCGACTCCAAGCCAAGCAATCTGCTTTCCTGGTCGAAGCCTTCCTCATACCTCGTTGTCGTAGGTCGTCACCGAACTCTGGTAGTGCATGGTTGAGCAATCCATCTTTTTGCAACACTTGGGGTTTGAGTCATAGACTACTGATCAACTCACCCGAAGATGCACGTCTACCTACCTATGTCTGTCTTGAATAGCCTAGCAGGAACAAGTGCTCTTTCTCAATTCTATCGCGCAATCCTCTAGGGCATTAGGTAACCTGGTAGACTTACTAATAGCAATTCTTACATCGAAGGCTCATCGATCTTCCTACCCCTAACGTGCAACATCACAGAAAATAGCGGCAACAAAACTACTACTAGCGTCACAATTAAAGCATAGATGCAATAATCTAAACTTGCAAGAACGTACCTGACGTTTCCTCAGAGTCTGACCTAGCCTCCTCCCGGTCATAGTGAAGGCTCTAGCCTTCACCCTCTGTTCCCCTTCCTCGTACCGGAGCTTCCTCCGACCTCCTTCACTCTCGAACCTTCCGCTCTCGGCTTCTTGCAATCTCTGCTCATGTGGCCAATTTCTCCACAATTGTAACATCTCACAGTTCCACATTCTCTAGCCACATGACCAGGCCTCCCACACTTGAAGCAAGTGTTTGGTCCCATTTTGCATTCTCCCGGGTGCTGCATCCCGCATTTACCATATCTGTTCGTCCCCGCACCAGGTGTGACCATACAACCGTCATCCCCCAGGGCGTGCTTATTATTCATCGAGTCACCACCTCGTCCAGTTCTCTTTCCCTTCCAGTTTCGGTCTCCATCACCTTTCTCTCCGTCTTCAGCCACCACCACCACCATAGTTCTTTCATCATACAACCTCCCAGCCAAATCAACTGACGACCTAAACGTGCTCGGTCGGGTGACGATCATGTGCCTACGGATGTCCACCGGCAAGCCCTGAATATACCTCTTGATCTTCGTGAAAGAGATGTTGCCTGATCCAGCACCAGACATGCCATCTCATTGAATTTGGCGGTATATTGCTGATGTGTCATCGTTCCCGCCTCCGGCTGCAAGAAATCTCTTTCAACTTTATCCATCTCACGATGAGGACAGAATTCCTCAATCACCAGCTTCTTCAATTCCGGCCATCTCATCCTTCCAATGGCTCTGCTACCCTCGGCTTGAACTATATCGTCCCACCAGCACAGAGTCGAGTCCACAAAAGAATGGGTAGCAAACTTCACCTTCTGATCCTCCCGGCACTCGCTAATATTCAATACCGCCTCCATCTCTCTCACCTATCGGTGAGCAGTAGCAGTAGTGCCGTTTCCATCAAAAGTTGGGGGCTTGCATCGTTGAAACGCCCCATAGTTTCACCCTCGTGCCGCCTCTAGCGCAGGCTCTTCCTGTTCGTCCTCTTCGTCATCGAAGAAAATCGTTTTAGTCTCGGGTCATCTCCTTTCGCCCGAAGTCCTACCCCCTTCTTGTCTCTCCTCGTCTCTAACAGCCTTCATAACTTTCGTCACCACAGACGGTAGGATTGTCTGCATAACCTGATGCACTTCCTCCCTGACCGCCTCTCTCATCGAGGCTCTCTGATTAGCATTCTCATCACCGCCCTCCTGATGAGGGGTCTCGGGTTCCTCATGGGCTGCTCTTTCAACCCTAGACCTTCCTCTTGTGAACCATGGTTCAACACCACGTCCACCACCACCTCCACCTCGTGAAGCTTTTGAAGATCTACTGCCAACCATCTTCTAACACACTATAAGATTCAAACACTAACGGTCATTCAAGGTAATAACTCAGTTTATGTCAAGTATAGTAAGTCCCTAATTACAGTGGCCAGTTGTGATTAGCCACCTACTTTACTCTTCATACCCCAAGCATTTCCTATCCCGACTACATCAGTATCTAATCTACACAAAAGCACACAAGACACATAACATGCACACATAATGCTCGTTAACATAACTTACATAAAACGTTTACATAAACCCTTACCTGCAGGCACATAGCTACTAGGACTAGCATCCCTTTTTCCTTTTAGTCTCATTGTCAGTTTAAGATTAGGTTTTTCAAAATATTTACCCAATTCACTTAAACTTTTGCTCTAATACCAACTTGTAAGGCCCCATTCCCGGGCACCTTATAGCTGGTGGTTCATCGCACATAAAACATTAGAAAACATACATTAATTTTGCAGCGGAATTTAAAACTTTCATTTATAATTAAAACATGTCATTTACAACATTAGTTTTCATCTCAAAATACATGACATGTCAAAATACGGATGCCGGCCTCAAAATGCTCCCAGTAGCTTATGCATCCATGCCTGCAACTCCTCAGCATCAACAGATACCTGCCAACTATCATGCATACAAAAGTCAGCGACGTTGAGCGAGTTCTAGTTTTATAATTAAACATACTTTTCCGAGTTAAAAATTGTTCTTTACTTTATTTCAAAACGTACTATACTTTACATCATTCGTGATCACGCATCATACGTACATATAGATAATATCATTATTATTTTCCATTACGTTCATTATCTTGTTCATTCAACGTATTACATTATCGTTCCCTTCTCTTTCTAGATCCGGTCAGACTTTACCCTCTTCCTGGCACTCAGCCACGATTACTGAGGTCGAATGACAAGGATCATGTGTTGTACTTTATTACGATAATTCATTTACGTTCATACATACGTAGCACACGTTCGCACATTCATACTTTTATTATCATTCCTTTCTCATCTAGATCCTGTCAAGCTTACCCTCCTCATGGCACGCAGCTATGATTACTGAGGTCGAATGACAAGGACCCCGTTCGTTCATTATCGTTTCGCTTCATCATACCCGAAGTACATATCATACGGATCGCACACATAAGGAAGCCAGAATCGCACGCTATCTCATGGGATAGCCAAGATCGCGCACTATAAAAACCACATGAGGCAGCCAAAATCGCACGCTACCCTTATGCCGTCCATTACACATATTGTTCACTTCTCTTTCTAGATCCGGTCAAACTTTACCCTCTTCGTGGCACTCAGCCACGATTACTGAGGTCGAATGACAAGGATCCTGTGTTGTACTTTATTACGATAATTCATTTACGTTCATACATACGTAGCACATGTTCGCACATTAAATACTTTTATTATCATTCATTTCTCATCTTGATCCTGTCAAGCTTTACCCTCCTCATGGCACACAGCTATGATTACTGAGGTCGAATGACAAGGATCCCGTTCGTTCATTATTTACCTTCGCTTCATCGTACCCGAAGTACATATCACACGGATCGCACACATAAGGAAGCTAGAATCGCACGCTATCTCATGGGTTAGCCAAGATTTCACGCTATAAAAACCACATGAGGGAGCCAAAATCGCACGCTACCCTTATGTCGTCCATTGCACATATCGCACCAATCGCACCATCGGAGTGGTCACGAAGACCGACTCCCCCTGTGTGTGAGAACTCTCGGGGTTTAGCCAGAATCGCACGCCATCCCATGGGTAGCCAAGATCGCACGCCATAAAACCACATCGCACGTATCGGAGCAATTACCAAAACTGAACTCCCACTGTGTCTATGTCCCCCTTACGAGTAAGCCAAGATCGCATGCTATGATACACACACAGTTGAGCTAACGACCCTCAGTGAGTCATAAACCTCCTTTCTTTCTTTTGCAAGCCATCCTATCTCTCATTGATTCATTTATGCTCGCATTCTTTTATTATGTTCCTCTTTTCATTATCTTCCACTTTATGTTACGTAATACTTCCATTACATTCATTAACGTTCAATGCAAAGCCAAGGGAAGACATACATACATAATAAGGAACACACATAAACATAAACATACATCATCACCAATACAGGCACATCATACATGCATAACACACACAAGCCATCACATCATAACCAGGCCTATCTCCCCATAATACCCCTTAAAAACCACGTAGAAACCTCAAGTCCAAAGTGGGCGCATGGGTCCTTCCAGGCACATGAGCATAAAAATTCTAAGTATAAAATAGTCTGGGCGCATGGGCACTGTTTGGGCGTTTCTGCCCTGTTTAGGCGCATCACCAACACTTAGTCGTTTCAAGCTCTTGGGCACATAGGCACTGTTTAGGCGCATGGCCAATACTTAGCCGTTTCTTTCACTGGGACGCATGGGCACTATTTAGGCGCATGCTCCACACTTAGCCTTTTCTTCACTTGGGCGCATGGGCACGATTTAGGTGCATGGCCAATACTTAGACGCATGGGCCAACATGCTGGGCACATGGGCCACTATTTAGGCGCATGACCCACCCTTGGGCGCATGGCCAACAGTTAGGCGTCTAGCCACTCATGCTAGACGCATGGACAACTGTTTGGGCGCATGAACCACTATTCATGTTCATCAGACATTCTGAAATCTTTTCTATGCCACCAATTTCACCTGATTATCATTCTGAGCATACCCAAACACAGATCTAACATACTAAGGCCATCTAAGCATGCTAAACATCATCTCTACCCATAATCATCACTAAAACATACATACATACAACATTCGGACATAAAGCTATAAATCCACGGTTTTACTTGAAAATATCACTTGGTATGCATAATAGCCCCAAATCAGTTAAAAATCCATAAAAGAGGGGTTCTAGAAACTCACCTTAAGCAGCTTTTGAGCAGCACTCTTCCAGTTTAAGACCCACTTCGATTCAGCTCTTTGAATCCCGAAATTAAACTCTAAACAACCGGAACTTCGGTCAAGAACTCAATACTCAACTGAAACCGAGCTCAAACAAGAGAAGGCTTACCTTTTCAGCTTCTCCTTCCTCTTTCTCTCTCTAGAACCGGGCTCTCTCTCTCTCTTCTTCTTTTCAGCCGTGAAGAAAAGAAGAAGAAGAAGAAATAATGGGCACCCATGCCCTTAAATATTTTAAAATAATAAGATTTGTACTGTGTACACTTTATCACCCACTGACTTGTGCACAATTTCCATTCCTTACACTTACTTTTCTTTTCATTTCGTTTAAATAGAAATTTCGGGGTGTTACACGGAGAGGGTAAGTGTAGCTTCCGGAAGCGAAAGGGTGGAAGGAGGTAGGCGGTGGAAAGAGGGTTTAAGAAGAGGTGGAGTTGATTTGGGAAAAGGGTTTAAGAAGAGGTGTTAAGTTGTAATTTTAAACCTCCACCGAGAAAAGCTCGTGTAGATGTGTTTTTAAAGAAAACGTCATCGAAAACACAAACAGTCTGCTAAAGGCAATGTGTGCGTGTGGTTCGCATGGTGCGGACCTAAAAGTCTAGGTAGATATATTTTAGGAAAACAAACAACACCTAAATGAATACAACCATTGACATGCTTGTATTTGTTCATCTAGCTTTAACCAAACACGAACACATAAGTGAAATGATACTTTTCATGGTCGTTTGAAATATAAACGTTTTTATTAGTTCATATTTATTTATTAAAAAGCTATACAAATAGTTCACAAACTTAAACAAACACAAACGAACCAAAATGAACTAATATAAATAAACTTTCTACCCAACATTTCATGAAAGTTTCATTCATTTACAAGCCTGCATCTCATTACTTACTGTACAACCTTAACCTGCATGGTTGTTGAAATGGAAACGTTTGTATCCGTTCATGTTCATTTGTTATAAAGTTGTGCAATAGTTCACAAACATAAATGAACAAAAATGAACACATATAAATAAACTTCCTAGCAAGCATTTCATGAAAGTTTCATTCATTTATATGCCCACATCTTGTTACTCACTGTACAACCTTGACTTGCATAATTAGCGACTATCAAGCTACTTTTTACTACTTCATATTTGTTTTTATTCCTACTCGTTTAATATTGCGTAGGTTTCCATACTGTTTTTGATGATCAAATCCTTATATGGGATATATGGATTTGTTTTAAGCTTAGATTAATAACATTATTTCAATTACTTATTGTTGGAAATTGATTGATAATATTAATATGATTAAAAATATTTAGTTAATAAACAATGTGTTAAATAAAAATTAATGTGTTTAATGACATGAGGAATTAATAGTGTGGGAAGTTGTCCCACATTGGAGGAAAGAAAAAATATAAAATGGTTTATATTCTACAGCCTCTTGTCTATATTGTTTTCTATATTCGCAAATGGTCCGAGAACCGCCTTAGTATTTTTTAAGGTTGAATCGAGGGTCTAATCAGGTGCGACTGACCTTGGTGTGCGGTCAGAACTGTGACTCGTAACAATTTTTTTTACAAGTTGACCGAAACCGACGACTATTAATAACGAATTAAATGAGTGGTTATAATTTCAGATTAATGGTTGTGGTGGTTGTTACTATGTGAATTCCACTATAAATAATGAGGGTGTGTCAGAAGGAATAGACACCAATACAACTCGAAACTTGTAGCAAAACAGGTTCTCTAATCATCTTTCATCTCTCTAGTTTTTCTTCTACAAACAAGTTCTGGATCAAACCCAATACTACAAATTACTTCAGTTGTTGTACCCTGGGAAACAAAACGAGTTCTCCTGGGAGGCTCGGAATTTTATTTAAGGGTCCCATGTTAAACACGATTCTCAACCTTTACATTATGTTCATCTATTTCTGTTAAATACAATTGTAAAAGAGACTTGTAATCATTTATTTATGTTCATTGTATTGAGTATATTTATGTGTTATATGTATAAAATATATATAAAACATAGTTAGTCTATGTGTGTTAGTGTATGCCTTGTTTCTTTTATGGTGTTATGTATTACGTGTTACATGTTACTTTTATGTGCTATTTGCATGTTTCTATATTTTTGTTCTCTTTTTTCTCTTTGTTTTTGAGTCAGATGTCTCATTAGAAGTAGTCTCTTTGTCTTATTTATTAGAGGTAAGATTTGATTCCATTATGTTAGACAACTATTATATAGCTCATTTCATTTGTATATTTTTGGTAAATGTATAGCCTAATAATTTTTCTTTCCTTGTTATTTAAAGCTCCTATATATGTTAGGGGTCATTTTTGTACGATATGAAAATATATATAATGATATAAATTATCTCAGAAAGGTTTTATGGTATCAGAGCGCCTTATGCCTGATTTCTACACCACTACATCATCTTCTCATCCTGCTTTTCTTCTTATTTATTCATTAATCTTGCTGTTTCTTCCAATTCTTATTGAATCATTCTTCCCTTCACTATGAATTCAATTACAACCCAAAATACTACAAACATGTCGACAACATCAAGTTTAACATTAGAGGCAACCAATGTCATTTAGGCTTCTTGAACTCTTAATCTTGAAAATCTGGCTAATCTCATCTCCGTCAAACTCGATATCGATAACTACATGTCGTGGAAACATCAAATTTGGTTGTGAAGTGTATGTCGATAGAGAGAATCATGATATTATAATGCTAAATCTATATTAACTCTAGACTAAAAAGGGGGAAAATAGAAATAAAACCAACCTTACATATGGGTGTGTGAAGTGTGAGTCAATAGAGAGAATCAAGAGATTATCAAGGTGGTCGTCGACTAGTGATGGAATTATTTGGTTGTGGTGAAGGCTCATGTTAGTAATAGAAATTGTAGTGTGTTTGGTTATTATTAGTGATAAGCGGTGGCGGAAATCGTTGGAGTTCATAGCGGAATTTTGTCACAAAAAATATTAACAAGAGATCTAGTAGAGAGGTTGTGTAGATGTCTAAATGAGTTTATATGACTCTTTAATATATTTTTACAATATTAATTGTTAGTTGAGTTATATGTGTAACTTTTTATTTGAGATACTGATATGTCCACCGGATAATACTAAGCAAACCAAGTTGTTGAAATGAAAGTCATAGTTGTTAGATAGTTGCTAGGTCGCTATTAAGTGACAAGTTGTAAATATAGTTGGGTAAATATTTATTAGGTCACTAACAAGTGAAGGTTTACAATCACAATTGGGTGTTATTTTGTAAACCACATTTGGGTGACTAATTGCTATATCACCATTAGGTGAGTAGTGCAAACTACAAGTAGATAACTAGTTAATAAAAATACAATTGGATGATATATATATATATATATTATATATATATATTATATATATATATATATGTATGTATATGTATATATATGATCTTGAAAACATATTAGTTGGTCTAGAACTCACTACCATTGGCTAATAGGTGTTCTTCAAATGGTGTACTTGGCCCATAACTCAAGTAAATAGATCAGGCCAAAATCACACTAATATTCATCCTAGTTCACAAGGCATTCTTGGGTCAAGTCCAAAGGTACAATATGATTCGAAATGCTTATGGGATTGGTCCAACTGGATCCAATCCATTTGATGATAAATCACAATTTGGACAATCTCACTTCACTTCATGGGCGGGTGATCAGATGTTACCTCATTATAGGTTCTCTACCACTCCATTAGATTTCTTTTAGATTATTAAGTCTGGATTCCAAACAATGGAGCCACTACTCACATGACAATTGATATTTTTATTGTTAATGATGTTATTCCATACAAAGGTACAAAGAGGGTCATTTTTGGTAACGGCATGTCGCTTCCTATCTCATCATAATCATGTACTCAAACGTTCTTATTGTACCTGGTTTAGAAAAAATTCTCTTATCTATTACATAACTTGTCATTGATCATCCTAATTAAATTATTTTCTTTAATTTGGTTATTAGTTCTGTCAGGGGATCGTGTATGTACGGAGTACTAACTGATTCTGCGCGTATACCTGATCAAATATTGCGGAATCCTATTTGATTGGCGATCCAATCAGTGAGAACGCAGTTCAGATCAATCTAACAATTAAAGAAACTTTAAGACCGATTAGAACAAGATCAATTGCGATCTATGAACTTGGAACAGGTTTTCTTGAGTCTCTTGACGGCTAGGGTACGATTATGTGCATAGGTATTCGAATTGTTATTTTTTCCACGAATTAGGTGGTATTTATAGGTTAGGGTTTTCCAATCGTATGACTGAGCCATTAGCATGATTCAGTCGTGCGATTGAATCATGTGATTGATCCATCCACACGACTGAAGGTTCAGTCGTGCGACTAAGTCAATCTTATGTCTCAATCGTATGACTGATCCAGTCTCCTGGTTCAGTCGTGCGACTAGTCCATTAGCATGAAGTATTCATGCGTATGGTCCATTCGCATGGTCCATTCGCATAAGGACTTCATACGATTAAGTTTGAACACGTTTCTCAACCATTATTGACTAAGAATTATGTACAACAACCACAAACCTATATAGTTAGTTCACTATAATTGATCACATAATAAACAATGAAACATTAAACATTATAAGCATCAATCACATATTGTATTTCATTCATACCCATTCATTATATATATGTAAGACATGATAGAAATTTACATTAAGATCCTAAACTAGGTACATATGTATCAACAAACTCCCCCTTAGACCTAGTTTACATTAGTGTCTAACATTCTTCATTAGCTCCCCAAATTTCTTGTGCTTTTCCTCTCTAATAACTCCTGCATGTATCTTGAATGCAAAACAGAGTCATATCACGTTCTAGAACTGGAGGGCTTGTACTATATCTTGCGAGTCATAGAATAGTGGCCACTTGTATAATGTATAGACATCATCTGTAGACAAGTTGGTCAGCCACTTAGGGTCGAACACCCGGATAGTTTCCATTTTTCTCTCTCTCTGTAAAACATTGACCGCTTCACCTATTCTCCAATCATAATACCACCATTTCAAGTATGGAGTGAAGTCCTGTGGCATTTCCCTTAAAGGAATCTTGGACATTGTGCGTGTAGGACTCCACTTCAGCACCACCTTAGGCTTTCCAGAAATGGGATCTATTTCAGACCTTTGGATGTACCTCTTTGGTTGTTGAGGTCTGAAGTTTACCCATCTGGTGTGGTATTCCTTCTTTAGTGCAGCCTCAAACCAGCCTGACATTTTCCTTGATCAGCATATAACAAGTTTAAGCGTGCCAGCTGGTTGAGCTCAAAACCAGGTGAGTCTTCAGATCATGTGGGAATCTAAAGTACTCTATTCCCTTCTCCCTCCTAACTGCATAAACGTTATGATCCTCAAAATATGCCCACGCAATAATCGTGCCCGACACCTTTAGATGTGTTCTTGACCTTGTAGAGCTTGGTGTAGGAATTTGGCTTTTGAGTAGTGCGTTGGGCTCGTATCTCAGCAAAACAAGCCGCCCATTCAGCCTTTTTGATATCAACATCAGCGTCCGAGGCTTGGGCTTGGCTTTCATTCTTCTCTGTCTCTTTTTCCATCTCATCCAGTTTGTTGAATGTAGCACTACCGAGAGTGTCACCCAAGTTAGGGATGACATTGCCCTCTCGGTCAGTGTACTCTGGATAGTGCTCAGCGATGACATCCTCAATCTCTATTTCATCTACGTCGTTTAGCTCATTATCACTGGTCACATCAAAAGTGGGCGTATCTTTGACAATCTCATCTGGATTTAGCCTGAACATCTCTACAAGTTGCTCATCAGTCAGGGCGTGTATGATTTCTCCTTCTTCGGGAGTATAGCTCACCGACCTTCTGACAATCCCTTGCAAATCAAGAATCATTATGAGTTGAGACTTGATTTGCTATAATAGAGCAACATCATATTCATATTGCTGAGATGTTTGATCTGCTTGATTTAAACATGTAACACATTAACCCACATAAGTCATCATATAAAGCATATAAACATAAACAAGCACAGATGATACTTAATACATTAATGTAATACATAATTCAAGTACAAAAGGTTTCAAATACTTAAACATCTAATCATTCCTTGTGTCTTGATCTGTAGTCTTTTCAGCTTCAGCGAGAAGTGTACATCACACAATCTTCAATCTGTTCCTCAAAAGATACTTGATTAGGCTGAAATTATCACACTGCCGATGCACTAGGAACTTAGTTTCAACTTCACGATCATCACCTTCTTCTAGGATCTTTGGTACTTCTTCAGCAAGCTTTTGGCTCTGTTGTGGATCAATCTGCTATTCATACGTCTGAGAGATCTTCACTAGATCCACTAAGCATCAATGTCTTGTACATTAAGTGACATAACCTCATTAGCTTCTTGAGAATCTTCATCATCCATACCACCACCCATTTGCATAGCATTATTCCCACCTGTGTCCAAAACGTCATCTTCTTCCTCTCCATCAAGTAGGAGAAGCTCAAGTGAGAGCACTGGAACAGGTGGTTTATCATGAGTGCTACATATGCATTCTTGATTTGGTTGGACATCTCATAAATCCTCCACGCTTGGAGGCTATGCACTTTAGGATTACATGAGCCAAGTACTTGAACTGGGGGCACATCTTGGTCTTGTTTAGTATGCCGACATTGATGTCTCCAGCGTACTTGATCCTCAGAAAAACATCTATATGTGCACATATGTTATGCTTGGTGTTAATTATCCATAGATCAGCCATGTTGTTGCAACACAAGAAATATATACATTAGATTTGTTGTTGGACTTAACAAGTGAATTTTGAATGATTTTGTTCTACTGATTTAATCGTGCGACTAAACAATGCGACTGAGTTCAGTCATACGATTGTGCCTGCAGCTGAGCTCAGTCGTGCGATTAAGCCTGGGACTGAGCTTAGACGTATGCTACGCTGTGCGGTTGAGTAAGTCGTGCGACTGAACACATAAGCATGATTCATACGTGCGATTGAGTCATTCGCCTGGCTCAATCATGCGACTGAAGTTCATCAGCGTGTCCATTCGTATATCTCACTATTGAACACCAAAGATTTGAATCTTTGTCAAAAACAGGACATTACACTTCAAGTTTAGATTCATTTGGACAGCTAAGACTCGAATTAGCACTTAGATTCATTTAATTTAACATGTGTGCCACTTAAGTGGTCTATTTTTAAGAGTAGTCTCGGTTCTAGATTTTAGCATCTTCATCCCTTAAAGATGCACTTACACATTCATTTTGACCGAGTTCAGTTGCAATGTGCCTGTAGATTTGTAGCGTAACTGTTAGAAACAGTTATCAGGTAGAAATCACAAGCAGATGAAGTTTGAGCAGAGTTTCTATGAGTATGGTCGATTTCAGGGAACTTGAAGGGTGGTAAGGGTTATGACCATCTGACCCCCTTATTTATACTCATTTTATCTTCAGTCGGGCGACTGGATCTATTCACACGCTTCATTTGGGCGATTGGGGCTCAGTCGTGCGACTAGCTCGATCGGTCACATCCTTAGTGCGACTGGGGTTCAGTCGTATGACTGACTCAGTCGGTCACCTCCATTCGTGCGATTGGCTCATACTCATGATCCAATTGTACGAATGGTTCATTCTCATGCTCCATTCGTGCGACTGGTCCATACTTATGGTCCAGTCGTACAGATGACTTTGACTTGTTAATTTGACCTTTTGCACATTTAAACACTTATCCTTTTAACAATAGATAAAACGTTGTCAGCGATGATCATCTTAGACATGACCTTTTTAATTTGAAAACAACTGTTGATCACCTTAGACGTGATCCTTTTACTTAAAACGAATTTGTCACCTCAGACGTGACCCAATTTAATTTTGCACATCTTGGTCACCTCAGACGTGACCTTTTTAGTGAGTGATTTACAGATTACGATGAGTTGTTGAGTCTGACTCTTACTTTACAATTAACTAAAATTAAACAGAACAACCTGAAATTAAGAACAATAACAAGACATATTTTTGTATTTTTGATTAGAGATGGAATTCAACCTATTAGAGTACTTCTAACTGATTTGACTTCCTGGATAGCACAGCTTCAAGTCAGTTTTATCATACTGGTACAATTCTTTATGGAATCATACATGTGTATCAAAATCATTTAGGACATTTTCATTTACCATTTTGATGCTCGATTCTTGTTTTGAACCGAGTGTCAACAGCAACTTTAGGAAATCATACTATAACTACCAGATGCACACAATGATTTTGACTTTCAAGAACTATAGCTCATAATGATTGTCAGTATACTTGTCCTTATAAATCCATACACAGACTTTTGACACACATTGGTGATAAGTTAAGGTTTACTATTTCAACGAGCGTTTGTGGATCCCATGCTTATATGGTAATCAACGTTCCTCAAGAAATTTTTGAGCGGTCTACAGGTATATTACAAGAAAAAACTATTCTAAGAGCTTTCAAAGAGATGCTAAGCCTCAGGTCAGTGCCACCGCACAACAGAGAGGCGCAAACAACAATGAATTCTAGAATATTTAGGTTATGCTTATCCTCAGGTCAGTGCCACCGCACAGCAAAGAGGCACACAACCTATCTTCTTGTTTGAGAAATTATATTCTTTTTGCACAGATCGCACCAACAACATAGGTTATTAGTTTGATTGCTTTTTGTATTTTTCATCATGTGCTTTGCTCACATTTTATGGTCATCCGCACACACATGTGGCGTTCATTTTGCTCTTCACCCCTTATTGGAACAGCGTTGATTGTGTTAACCAGGGATAAGATGGGAACCCACAGCTTGTTGAACAACTTAGTTTGATCTTGAGATCACCAACGAGGTCTACTTATCTATTGTGTTTAATCTACCGACACATCATCTAATGGTCTAGCAACCTCTAGGTCTACTTTCTCCGTGTTACCTTAGTAGCAACTAGTTTTACTATCATTTTTCCTTTTATTTTTGTTTAAACTTCTCATACTTATACTTTGAATTTCGCATCTAATTCAATTTAAATCTTTTAAAGTCCCAATGCTTTGTTCCTGTTTACTATCATTTTCCATAGTCATTGAATCGATATCTCAGATACGATCACATTTCTTTTAGCTTGTCCGTCCTCCTCCCTTGTTTTTTTTTATAAAAACTACTAACCTATTCTCCCCTAAAATTCTAAAACCATAAACGAGTTGCGTTTTTAGGATTTTCATAGGCAAAGAAATAAAAGAAAACCAAAATTAATTGAATAAAATAACTTAAATAAAATAAAAATGGACTTGACGCATCGGACTAAACATGTTCATCTTCTGGAATTACATCACTTTTCTTTTTAACGCCGTTGACCTCTAACAGATATAGAAAATGTGTTTTATCAAAGGCTTTTGTGTAGAGGTCAGCGTGTTGGAAATCCGTATTTATTTTGACAACATCGATTAGATTCTTTTCAAAACAATCACGTATAAAGTGATGTTTAATTCCGATGTGTTTGGTCTTAGGATATTGGACATGATTTTTAGTAATTGCAGCAGAATTATCAACAAATATAGGGGTGTTCGAAAAGTTCAAATCGTAGTCCCGCATCTGCTGTTGAATCTAGATGATTTGAGAACAGTAGCTTGCCGCAACAACATATTCAGCTTCACAAGTTGACAACGCAACTGATGTCTGCTTCTTACACTGCCACGTGACTAATCGTCTCCCAAGTAATTGACAACCTGCTGAGGTGGATTTGTAGTTCATCTTGCAGCCGCCATAATCCGAGTCACTGTACGCGGTAAGCTCAAAATCTTCGTCATGAGGATACCACAACCCAAGTGTTGGTGTACCCTTCAGATAACGAAATATCCTCTTGACCCCTATAAGATGGTTAACTTTTGGTTTCGCCTGATATCTTGAACAAAGACATGTTGCATACATGATATCAGGTCTTGAGGCAGTGAGGTACATGAGGGATCCAATCATTCCTCGGTACATGGTGGCATCAACCAGATAACCATTCTCGTCGGGTGCTACATTATGGTTTGTAGCAACTGGAGTCCCAGCTGTGGAAGAATTCTCCATGTCAAACCGACTGAGAATATCCCCTACATACTTTGTTTGAGGTAGAAATATCCCCTTTGGTGTTTGATCCACCTATAACCCGAGAAACAACTTTATCTCTCCCATGGCACTCATTTCAAATTATGCCTTTATTACTGCTTTAAATTCTTTACATAAGTGTTCGTTCTTGGAACCGAAGATTATGTCATCAACGTAAATCTGAACAAGCAGCAGATCACCATCCTTTCCTTTGATGAACATTGTATAGTCAAGTACACATCTGTGAAATCCGTGTTTCACAAAATGAGTTGAGAGTTTTTCATACCATGCTCTCGGGGCTTGGTGAAGCCGTAGAGAGCCTTATCCAGTTTGTAAACTCTGTCCCGATGATATGGATCCTCAAATCCTTCGGGTTGTCTGACATACACTGTTTCCCGGATTTCACCATGAAGAAATGCACTCTTTACATCTAGTTGATAGACTTTAATCTTCATGTAAGAGGCATAGGCTAGGAAGATACGGATGGCTTCCATTCTTGCCACAGGTGCAAATACTTCGTTGTAATCAATTCCCTTGACTTGTCGAAATCCTTGAACTACAAGTCGAGCCTTGTTCCTGATCATGACACCTTGGTCATCTTTCATACATTTCAAGACCCACTTGTGCTGATGACCTTTGCACCTTTAGGTCTATCTACCAGTGTCCATACACCTAACTTTTTGAACTGAAGAAGTTCTTCTTGCATGGCACTCACCATGCCTCATCGTTTAGGGCTTCACTGACGTATTTCGGCTCAAACTGAGACACAAAATAGCGGTATGCACCATTGTGAAGATACCCTTTTTCCATTACTGAGGCATAATCAGCTGAATACAGCTGATTTCTTGTTTGAACTCCTGATCTGACATCCCCAATGACATTGTCCAAAGGATGATAGACATTTAGGCGTGATCCAGGAGTGGTGGGAACAACTACCTCAGAATCATGATTATGAACATTTGGTTCCGTATCTGAGGCAGTAGGAGTGTGAGGTTCTGAAGAGTTAGAGGCATCTAAGTCGGATGCTTGTGGACTTGCAGTAGTTGGAACTTGTTGCCCCTGATTGTTCTGATCATTCTCCACAGCTTCATCATCAAAGGGGAGTCACTAACCTCGAGTGCTCCCCCTGAATGGTTAGATGATTCACCTTGTGAACCAGATGATGTTGAGTCTCGTGAAGGTGTGTTTAAGACATCATACATCATTTTGGCTGCTAACTCATCATCAGAATAGGAGAGAGGAATGTTGAAGGACTTTAAGAATCCATCATAGTCGAAAAAGAATGCGGGTCCTTTTCCAGCAGGAGGAGTGGTGTATCTCTGAACATCGACGTTACACCACACCTCTACTTGACCCGTTGAGTTGTTGTAAGCTCTCTTATTCGGTATGTTGTATCCTAGAAAATGCCTTCTTCAGCCTTCTCACTAAACTTTCCTTCATGAGTTTTCTTCAGCAACGTACATGGTGCTCCAAATGGTTTGAGGTACTCCAGATTTGGTTTATGTTGTTGAAGTAACTTGTAACACGTCTTGCCATGACGTTTTACCACCAAAACTCGATTTAACGTGTAACACGCATTGGCAACTGCGTCATTCAAAAATTGGATAGGCAGTTTCGAGTCTGCTAGCATTGTGTGTGTTGCCTTTATGAAAATGTGATTCTTTCTCTTAGCAACCCGTTCATCTGAGGAGTGTAGGCGGAAGTGAACTGGTGCACAATTCCCTTTTCTTTACAGAAAGCCTCCATCCATTGGTTCTTGAACTTGGTTCCGTTGTCTGAGCGTACTTGTCTCCATCTGCATTGTAATTTACCTTTTGGCTGTCAGTCATACCGCTTAAGGTAAGTTTGACTCCATCTGCACCTACGGGCATGCTATATCCTATCTCTATCGATTCCCACATATTGGGATCTACTCCATTTAAGTAAATCTCAAATCTTTGCTTCCATTGTGGGTAATTATCTAACGTTATAAGCTGTTGGACCAAAAGAACCAATGAGCCTGATCAGAGAAACCACTAAGTCCCACAGGACATCACAACAGCTGAAGAAGACCTGATCAGCTGTTCTACAAAGTCTGAAGAATACAACTGCTGAAGTACGTCTGAAGTACTGAAGACAAAGACTGAGACAACAGCTGAAGATCTAAAGTCTGAAGACTTCAACAAGTACTGAAGACAAAGACTGAAGATCAACAGCTGAAAGACAAAGTTTGATGTACAAGTACTGAAGACATCAGCTGATGTTAACAGCTGATGACAACAGCTGAAGAGGGCTTCTTCAGTTGTTGTGATGGTTTTTCTTCATCGGTAGTTTTCTTTTTCTTTCAGTAGTTTGTTTACTTTTCAGTAGTTTTGTTTCCTTTTCAGTACTTGTAAACAACTGAAGAGGTTGTTCTTCAGTTGTTATAGTATCAGTAGTTTTATGTTTTTCAGTAGTTGTAAATAAGATGTTTAACACTTAGGAACATTTTTAAGAAGATGTCAGTTGTTGACATCTTCAGTAGTTGTTAAACATCAGTAGTTATAAAACGGTTACATGTCACTTTCAGGTGACATCAGCCTACGTCATTCTTTCCTTTATAAGGAAAGATGACTCACCTGTAATCGTGCCTTAGAGGCCGACAATCTTAATGCAATATTCCTTTTGTCTGATATTTCTCTCTCTATAACAAATTCTTTTATCGCTTTATATCGAATGTTCTTGCTTGAATTTGTCTAATTCTGAGCTATTCCGCTGCTATATCTGTTCAATCGATTAAACCTAGAGGCTGAGATCCTAACAAATGGTATCAGAGCAGGTTAATCATTGATCGATCTAACAATTGATCATTGAAACTGTTCAATCGCTCTAAGTTTGATCGAATTAGCACATTCGCAAGGATCTGTTATAGAGATTGAGAGTGTATCGCTTCTGGCCGTTTTATTTGAGGTTTTGTGTGGTTCTGAGCTAAATTTATTGTGATTTTACTTGAATCTGTCTGATTTTCCACAATGACTACTTCTTCGAATGATCCTTTCAATACTGGATCCTCTACCAAGCCTCCGATCTTGGTGAGGAATGAGTATAACATTTGGCAAAGAAGATTGCTCCATCACCTGTCTGTCCATAGCTCAGGTTGTTGGACATCTGTGGTACATGGACCACATAAGCCAATGGTGAATGATCCGGAAACAAACCAGTTGGTTCCAAAGAAGAAGGAGCAATACTCCGATGAGGACAAGAAGTTGTTTGAAATCGATGCAAAAGCCCATGGAATTTTAGCTATGGCTATTCCTAATGAGATTTACTCTGGGCTTCTGCATTGTGAGTCTGCTCATGACCTCTGGAAAGCCATCAAAGAACAATTTGGTGGTACTGATGAGGTTTTAGCAAACAACAGGGAAATCCTCGCCCAACAATATGAGACTTTCTCTCATAGAAAGGGTGAGACTCTGACTCAACAATTTGAGCGGTTTTCATGTTAATCTCTGAATTGAAAATGGTTAACATGAATATACCAGGAGTCAGATGAACCATAGATTCCTAAGATCACTGCCTGAGAGATGGAACACATATACATTGTTCTACGCTCAAACGCTGATGTTGATCGCCTATCTCTCACCCAACTTCATGGGAAACTGCTTACATTCGAGAGAGAGATAGAGCAGAAAAGGAAATTGGCTTCATCTGGCAAGCTCACTGAGGATTTTGTCCAAGGGAACATGCCCTGATTGGACATCAAGAGTCAGAATATGCGTCATCTGAAAGCCAGTATGATGAGCATATTGATTTCTCTACAAACACTTCTGAGCCTGCCTTTGTGAGTGTTGATAGTTATTCTGCTGGTAGTAATAGTGACAATCTATGTTCATCATGGATGATCTCAAGGGGATTGCTGATGATGACTTAGAAGAGATGGATATTGAGCCAAATGGCCTTGATAAATATCAGATCTCAGAAGTTCTACAAAAGAACTGGAAGGAAATTCCCAGGACTCTCTGGCAAAACCAAAGTTGTTTTGACAAGAGTAAGTTGAAGTGCCATAAATGCCACAGGCTTGGACACTTTGCAAGAGAATGTAGATCATCTGGATCTAACTCTCCTGCACCTTTTGTGACTTCCCTGGCAATAGTCAACAGAACAGAGGGCAACAACCTGTCAATTCTGGTTATCATCATCAACCACAATCTCCTGCATATTTTGTTCCACAGGGGCCAATATCCATATCCATACCCTGCTATTACATGCCACAACCAGGCCAGGTTCAAGCACCCACTGCTCAGCAACCACATGCACTCCCTGAGCCTCAACCATCCCAATCTCATCAACCTAATCAACTTCAACAACACAGCTTCTTCACACCAGGAGTTGTTGACTGGAGCAGTTTACCAGATGATGTGTCTGGTAATGAACAACTGTTCTCAGGTGCTGGTCAACATGGTGGTGAGCATCCTTTTGGAAATCTAGCTCTCATGACTTTGGAATCCTCTGATGGATCATCCTCAAGTACCTCTTCAACACAGGTATCACAGGTATCTTCTGAGGCTAAGGCCAAATTATGTTCTGAAACTTGCATAGCAGCATTTGCCTCTATTAGAGAAGCAAATGTGGCTTTAATCAATAAAAATGTAGAGCTAGAACAAGAATTCCAAAAATAAAGCTGAGTTTGAGTCTGTGCTAAAAGAGAAAACTGATGAGATTTATAAATTAAAATGCCAAATCTCTGAGGATAAGGCTAGGGAGGATGTACTCTTAGAGAAGTACAAAGACCTCAAAGATACTCTTGCTGTCACCCAAGTAGAGTGTGATCGATGGGTACAATCTTGCAAGGGCTTTGAAATGCTTCTTAGTAAGCAAACAGCTTCCAATGTGAAGTTTGGAATTGGTTATAATCACACTGCTCCTCCTACAGATTTTGCTTCAAGAGCAGGAGTAGAATCTGATGGAGAAAGTAATGACCAATCCACCTCATCATGTGATTCACTACTTGATAAAGCACCATCAGTAGTTGAAGTCAGTAGTAATCCCTCTGTGAACCTATCAGCTGATATTGATGGTTCAACTGCTGACACTCACATGATCAATGAGTTGATCAACCCAAGTGTTATCCCTAGAAGTACTGAAGGTACTGGAGAGCAGGGGATAACATCTGGAGTTCAAATCCCAATGACTGACAGCACTGAAGAGAAGAAAACTGTCAGTAGGAAGGATTTGAAGCCTACTAAGGGAGTTGACAAGAAGGCAAAAAGTGCTTCTAAACTGCTGAAGAGCAAGTCTTCAGTAGTTCATCTCTTCAGTTGATGATCAACAGACGATGAAGAAGAAACCATGTGAAATATGTGGTCTATTAATCATCTCACAGATGATTGTTGGTACAAAAAGGGATCCAAACTCAAACAAAGGAGAAAATTAAAGAAAACTTGGCTAAAATGAAAACTGAGTTTGAGTCCAAGTTTGTACCAGCAGCATCAAATCCTGTTACTCCTATGTCCAAAAGAAGAAATCTAAAAGGGAAGGAGTGCAACAGGCAACAGCTGAGGTTGCTCAAAAGAAGATGGTGCAACACAAGAACTCATCATCAAACACCAATACCAATGTGTCTGAAGAGCTGAAAGCTCTTTCCCAGAATCAGACACAGCTGGTAATGATGGTTCAACATCTGTTGGGAAGAGTTAACCAACTTGATGGCCCTGTGTTGAAATCCCAGAAAAGGAGATCCAAGCCAAAGGATTCCTCTTCTACACCATCTCCTTCACCTCAAGCTGTTGTGTCCAATAAACCTGTTAGTTTACCATCTATTGATGAAACCAGGCCCAAAACCAAAAAGGTTTGGGTCTCCAAAACTAACTGATTGTTTATTAATGTAGGTCTCTTCAACATGCCAAAGTAGCATCTGGTATGTAGACAGTGGGGGATCTATGCATATGACTGGGAACAACTCACTTCTTAATGACTACTCTCCAGGAAGGAAGGGTTTTGTTTCCTTTGGCAATGATGCAAGAGGTTACATCATCGGGAAGGGCTTTGTTTCCAATGGGGAAATAAAGTTTGATGATGTCAACCATGTGGAAAATCTCAAGTATAACCTCTTGAGTGTCAGTCAATTGTGTGACAAAGGCCATGTTGCCCTTTTCACAAGCCAGAACTGCAGGATTCTGTCATCCAAAGTTCTGAGTTTGATTGACAAGGTATTAGATGCTCACACTCTCTGAAGGCCAACAGGACAGGAAGAGTGTATGCCTTAGATCTTTCCAAGAAAATAGATCTCAAAGGTCATCCTTGCCTATTTTCCAAGGCCTCTCCTCAAGAATCTAATCTATGGCATAGAAGGCTGGGACATGTTAACTTCAAGAACATGAATCAGCTGATACACCATAGTTTAGTAAGGGGAATGCCTATGAAGGAGTTCAAGTGTAACAACACCTGCACTGCTTGTTTGAAAGGAAAACATCACAAGGTTTCATTCCCACCTATTGAAGAACCAAAGTCCACTGCCTGCTTACAACTTCTTCACATGGATCTTTTTGGTCCTGTGAGAGTGATGAGCATGGCAAAGAAGAAATACTGTCTGGTAATTGTGGATGCTTACTCCAGATTTGTATGGACTTTCTTTCTACATTCAAAGGATGAAGCTGCACAGAAGATCATAAATTTGTGTTGTATGCTGAGAAGCAGTATTCCCTCTCAGTCAAGTGTATTAGAAGTGACAATGGAACAGAATTCAGGAACAATACACTTGATGAGTTCTCCTTTCCAAGGGAATAAAGAGACAGTTTAGTATTTCAAGAACTCCTGAACAGAATGGAGTTGTGGAGAGAAAGAACAGGACCCTCATTGAAGCTGCAAGGTTTATGTTGGCTGATTCTGGACTGCCATTGACCTTTTGGGCTGAAGCTGTCAACACAGCATGCTATGTGCAGAATAGAGTGCTAATAAATCAGAGGTTGATGAAGACTCCATATGAAGTTCTACATCATTTGGCCCCTCTCATTTCATTCTTTACAGCATTTGGGTGTCCCTGTTCATTCTCAACACAAAGGATCAGCTCCAGAAATTTGATCCTAAGGTGGATGCAGGGTACTTTGTTGGTTATTCATCAACTTGCAAGGCATACAGAGTCTTCAACTGCAGAACAAAGATGGTTGAAGAGACTCTACATGTCAAGTTCAATGAATCTCCAAAGGACAAGATTCCACAAAGCCCTGTGGAGCTCTTTGATTTGGACATACTGCAATATGTTCCTTATCAATCTCCTGCTGTTGCTCCTGTTAACAGTTCACCACCTGGTGTTACTACTGAAGATGATGATGATAGTAGTAATCACCTCTTCAGGTTTAGTGACCAACTGCCTGTGTCCTCTAACTGATGCTCCTGTCGCTCCAGCAGCACCATCCACAACAAATGCTGATGAGATTTCTGCAATCCTCAACTTCATTTGAGTTGCCACCATCTTCATGTTTCAAGAATCTGCATCAACATCTGCTGCTGCTGAAGGTCCTACAAACACTTGCCAGATTTGATTGTTTACCAGAGCTGAAAAATCACCCAATGACTCAAATCCTTGGTGATATCAATGCTGGTGTTTCAACCAGAAGCCAGTTGTCCAATTTCTGCTTCTATGCTCTCTTCATCAGTCAGCTAGAGCCAAAGAACTATCATGTAGCTTTGAGAGACAATGGTTGGGTTGAAGCCATGCAGCTTGAACTTCTTCAGTTCAAAAAACAGCAAGTGTGGGAGCTTGTTCCTCTACCCCCAGGTAGTGTGCAATAGGCACTAAATGGGTGTTTAGGAATAAAACTGATGAAAATAGGCTAATTGTTAAAGAACAAGGCCAGACTGGTTGTGTAGGGGTTTGCACAAGAAGAAGGTATTGATTATGATGAAACCTTTGCCCCTGTAGCCAGACGGAGGCAATTAGATTGTTTTTAGCCTATGCTGCACTCCACAATCTTAAAGTTTTTCAAATGGATGTCAAAAGTGCTTTTCTATATGGTACATAAAAGAAAGTTTATGTGTGTCAACCACCAGGTTTGAGGATAATAAGCACCCAAATGGGTATATAAGCTTGATAAAGCTCTTTATGGGTTGAAACAAGCACCTAGAGCCTGGTATGAGACCTTATCAAACTTTCTTCTACAGAATAATTTCACTAGAGGCTCCATAGATAAACTTTTTTATTAGGAAGGTGGATCAGCATAATACTTTTCAAATTTATGTTGATGATATTATATTTGCATCCTCTGATCCCAAATTGTGTGAGGATTTCCAAACCTTAATGCAACAGAAGTTTGAAATGAGTGCAATGGGAGAATTACAGTTCTTTCTAGGTTTGCAAATCAAACAAAAAGCTGATGGAATTTTCATTCATCAGTCTAATACACAAAAGATCTTTTGAATAAGTTTGATTTACAAAACTGTAAACCCTGTTTACTCCCATGTGCAACACCACACAATTGGATGTTGATCAGAAAGTAAAGATGTTGATGAAACTCTTTACAGATGTATGATTGGTTCCTTGATGTATTTAACAGCTTCTAGACCAGATATTATGTTTGCTACATGTGTTTGTGCTAGATTTCAGGCTGCACCTAAGGAGTCTCATCTGATTGCAGTCAAGAATCTTTAGATATCTGCAAGGTACACAATCTCTAGGCTTATGGTATTCCACTGGACATTCTTGCAAATTAGTTGCTTTCTCTGATAGTGACTATGCAGGGTGTAAGTTGACCAGGAATCAACTTCTGGTGGATGTCAATTCCTAGGCAACTGTTTGATTTCTTGGCAGAGTAAGAAACAACATCTGTTGCTACATCCACTGCTGAAGCCGAGTACATTGCTGCTGCAAGTTGTACATCCAAATACTCTGGCTTCAGAATCAACTTTTGGATTATGGCATTACAGAGACTAAGACTCCATTATTAATGGATAGTGCTTCAGCTCTTTGCATTGTCAAAAATCCAGTCCAGCACTCTAGGACCAAACATATAGAAATTAGACATCATTTTATAGAGATTGTTTTGAAAAGGGTCTAATTAATCCTATGTTTGTGCCTAGTGCTGATGAGCTTGCAGACATTTTACTAAGCCTTTGGATAGTTCAACTTTCCACAACCTGGTGTTAAGGCTTGGTATGCTGCAGCTAGAATAAGTGACAACTACTGATGATCTCAGTAATTACTGATCAATGGTAACCATGTCACATATAAGTACTGATGAGTTATTTTACCCTCAGTAGTTTTTATAACTACTGAAGGCTAAATGCTTTAAGTACTGTACTTTATCTGTTCTAAACTACTGATGTAGTTACAACTACTGAAATCTAGAAACAGATAAGTACTGATGTCCTATGAAACAACTGAAAACAGCAAAAAGGCTGATGAGTAAGTGTTGAGGACAGTATGAAACAGCTGAAAGGCTTTGAATTGACGACACTACTGATGAGTACTCTCTCTTCAGTAGTTCACAAACTGCTGTTTCTTCATAAACAACTGAAGCAATACCATGTCTTCAGTAGTTTCACAACTACTGATGACTAACACCAAGTCTTCAGTTGTTTACAACAACTGATGGCAAAACCACGGTCTTCAGTAGTTTCACAACTACTGATGACTAATACCAAGTCCTCAGTTGTTTCAACATCTGAAGTCCAACTTGTCTTCAGTAGTTTTTAAACTACTATGCCTAAATCAGAGACTTCAGTTGTTTCAACGTCTGATTGTAACACCATGTCTTCAGTTGTTTTATAACTGCTGACCACACCAATACCATCAGTCGTTTCAAACCTCTGAAAGTTAATACCACGTCATCAGTTGTTTCAAATACTGATGACTAACACCAAAACCTTCAGTCGTTTCATACCCGTACCTATATATATCTGATCCCTCTTTCAGAGTTTTTCATTCTTTCACGACCTAAAATTTCAAAAGCTCTGAAAACCTTTCACCTTCATTAATGGCGACCATGCAACTCAAGCCTCGACACAACGTGTCGCGTACCTCACTAAATCGCCCTTCTGGACCAAATTCGATAATGCTATAGATCTTAGTCCAATCACCACTGAAAACGGCTTTCCTCCTAAATCCAATCATTTATGCCGATTCGCTACATCAGTTTTGGACGAATGCAACTGTTAATGGAGAATCTATCCATTCGTCCATCAACTCTCATAGGTGGTCATCTCTACTGCTACCATCCGCCAGATATTACTATTAGATGATGCTGCCTACCCTGTTGGATATCCTAAGCGCCAACTTGATCTTTCATTTGACAACATGGATATCAAGGTGATCTTAGTGCTTCGACCATCCTGAAGAAACATTTTCCAGATGCTGAACGCTTGATTTTCATATGGTAAATGTTTGCCTGGCCTCGAAGACTTCTTCTTGGGATCAACTGTCTTCCAGATGGCAACAGGTACTGTTCTCTATCCTTGAACAAGAACCACTAAACTTTTCTGAAATAATTTTTCTTGAAATCAAGGATATGGCCACAAAACCACTTTCTAACCGTTGGATACTATATCCTCGGTTTATAATGGCCATAATAGAGAATCAGCTTCATGCTGAGGGACTAGTTGGTCTGGGAGTCCCTGCTTTGGCTGTATTGCCGGAGGTATACTCCCGACACAACACTGACCAAACTCTCAAACAGGCTGCCAAGCTGCGCAAACCACGCAGCTGGAACCCACAGCCTCCACTTCCACATCCAAAGTCCCCTCCAAACCCACAAAGAAGAAGCCTAAGAAGGCTACTCAGGGAGTTGAGTCCCCTGAGGATGCTCCTGCAGCACCAAAGCAGGTTATCTCTACTGGCAATAACCCCCCAGTAGAGACTATGACTCCACCAACCGAAGCCGCTCAGGTTTCCTCTCAAAAGGAACCTGATGCAACCATTCAAAGGGAAGCCACACTGCTGGGATCCTCCTCACTTGAGGGGATTACCATTGAAGAGCACCACTCGCCCGGGTGCACACTGCTTCCACACCCTCTCCTGATGCAACCGCCCCTCAAAGCCCTACAATAATTGTTGCAAAAGTGCTGACGCAGTTGCATTCCTCACCCCCCACCCAGACACCAATTACTACTGGGATAACCTCAACATCTGAGGGGGAGGATCACAATGCTTCTGTCAACCCACAGCACAGGGGTTATCATGTTCCATCTTCTAGTGTAGACAAGGGGTGCGACTACTGGTGAGGCTGCCACTGCCTCTGACTCAGCAAATGATCAGGTGCAGTTGGTAACATCTCTAAGACCTCACCAGCGGCAACAGCTGATGAAGGACATAGTCCTGAGGCTGGAAGTCCCCAGAACCAAGAACAAGGGGCACATGCTATAATTGATCTACACTCAAGGCATGTCATCCTGACTCTGTCAGGAGGTCAGGTGATTCAGTATCAACTGATGATGACCTGAGCTTCTTCTATGATGTAGTTGCTCAAAACACCATCCTAGAGGATGAGGTTAGCAGACTCAAAGAGCTGCTGGCCAAGATGTCTCAGGATGAAAGTCCATCTGCCACCACAATACACCCACAGATGGCACCTTCTTCTGAAGGTCCCCTAAACACTCAGCCAATCCATACTTCCAAGCCACCAGCCTCTGCTTTTGGCACTGATTCTCAGGAACAGAACCATCCTGATCAATCAGTTGCTAACCTTCAAAAATCCCTACCTCTCATCACTCCCATGATCACAGATATAGTGATCAAAGCCATTGATGAGAGGCTTCCTACAATAATACAACCCCTGGTGGAGGAGTTGGTGACCAAATCACTTTCTACTGCTCAAACCCTTGCACCCAATGCAACCAAAAAGGGGGAGAGTCAGTCAGTTAAAGGAAAAAGGAAGAGGACAGATGGGGAGAAGGAGAAAGAATCAGAGAAGGTAAATGAGAAGGAGAAGGAGAGTGAGAAGAGAGCTGAAGTGAATGAAAGTCAAAAAGACTTTCATGTCACATATCAAAAGAGGAAAGGAGAGTCTGAGAAGGAGAAGGAGCTGAATGATATGGTGAAAGAAGCTGATGCCAACCATACCGTTCAATGGATAAAATCATTGAACAGTTATATAGGCAGGGTTTTGACATCCAACAACTAGACTCCGAGATCAGAAGGTGGAGACAGAGGAGATCAACTCAAGATGGCTAGCTATGATGCCTTAGAAAGAGAAAGGCTGGAGATAATGATTAGATTATAGCAAAATACTTGGGAAGATCTCTGATTGAAATAAGGCCTGGACCAGGGACAACATCTTGGCAATAACCACCAAGATTTGTTCGTCTGAAGCATACTCCAAAGGTTTAGTGATTGAGGCATTGAATGAAGCTGGGGTTGGGAACCGAAAAGAACTGACAAATTTACTAAAGCCTCCCTTACAGCCAAAATGCTAAAACAGTCTGAAAAGCCTCTATCCTCAAATCACTACCTCCACAACCCACTAAACACCCCTTTACCCTCTAAACCAACCATCCAACCCACAAAACCAAATCCTTTACCCCCAAAACCCACTGCCAGTGATGTACCTAGACAAAAGAAAAGAAAGGTACTGAGCCTGATGAAGATGAAGAGAGGATGAAGACAGACTGCCACTCTCTGCAGTTATTACTTTGCCTAAGGCTAAACCAATGTCCATCACTCCTGCTTCTCAAATGCATGATGTGATGATAAAGATTGAAGAGGAACAGATGCAAAGACATGATGAGGAAATGCTGAAAAGCATTGACAAAGCATATGCCACATCCTCTTCAATGATTAGCATGAAGAAAGAAGTATTAAGATTGTACACCCTTGCTAATACCTTTCAATACCAAAGGGAAAAAGTAAGGATATGGCCTGATCCTAGGGTGGCACACCGGATTGTCAAGAAAGAAATTCCTTCAAAATACAAGGGCCAAGTGAAGAGGGTTGTCGACGAAGACATCACTGTGGTTCTTGTAGTGTCCCCTTGGGAATTGTTGAAGAGTTCAAGAAAGCCTATGAAGCCAAACAACCACCTCAAAAGATGTTGGAGAACAAAATCATAAAGAAGGGATTGGTTTACAAAAGACTTGAAAACTTCAAACAAGAAGAGCTCAACCTGCTCTTAGAAGGGACTCATCCAGATGAGTTTGCTTATAGACAAATAACCACGGTTGAGCTCAAGAATGGAAAACAGGCCAAGTACATATCTGAAGTGTATGGCCGAGAAGGATTATTTGATGGTGTGCCCGAGGTGCTGACAATGGATGAGCAGATCATGTTTCTAAGGGCTTACACCAGGGAATCATATAGGCTGATACACGGAAGTAGATCTCATGGTTGGGGTAACAGCTCGGTGTCCAAGTCCCCAATACAGAGCTCCCAACCATATCATGCCAAACAGATCATCAGAGACTTCTTCCCAGGCCGGTGCTGAAAAAGGGTCACTTCTCATCTGATCAAGAGGATAAAAAGACCAATCTATCTGCCAAAAATAATGGGACTCGTCAATAACTTAGAGGTTTTGGCTGCATTGGTTCAGGGGGAGTTTGTTGGACCAAAAGAACCAATGAGCCTGATCAGAGAAACCTCTAAGTCCCACAGGACATCACAACAGCTGAAGAAGACCTGATCAGCTGTTCTACAAAGTCTGAAGAATACAACTGCTGAAGTACGTCTGAAGTACTGAAGACAAAGACTGAGACAACAGCTGAAGATCTAAAGTCTGAAGACTTCAACAAGTACTGAAGACAAAGACTGAAGATCAACAGCTGAAAGACAAAGTCTGATGTTCAAGTACTGAAGACATCAGCTGATGTTACAGCTGATGACAACAGCTGAAGAGGGCTTCTTCAGTTGTTGTGATGGTTTTTTCTTCATCAGTAGTTTTCTTTTTCTTTCAGTAGTTGTTTACTTTTCAGTAGTTTTGTTTCCTTTTCAGTACTTGTAAACAACTGAAGAGGTTGTTCTTCAGTTGTTGTAGTATCAGTAGTTTTATGTTTTTCAGTAGTTGAAATAAGATGTTAACACTTAGGAACATTTGTAAGAATGTCAGTTGTTGACATCTTCAGTAGTTGTAAACATCAGTAGTTATAAAACGGTTACATGTCACTTTCAAGTGACATCAGCCTACGTCATTCTTTCCTTTATAAGGAAGATGACTCACCTGTAATCGTGCCTTAGAGGCCGACAATCTTAATGCAATATTCCTTTTGTCTGATATTTCTCTCTCTATAACAAAATTCTTTTATCGCTTATATCGAATGTTCTTGCTTGAATTTGTCTAATTCTGAGCTATTCCGCTGCTAATCTGTTCAATCGATTAAACCTAGAGGCTGAGATCCTAACATGCTTAGGGGGCTTGTTACGATTTCCCCTTGATTTTCTAGAAGCAACAAATTTTGAATCTAGAGTCCTTGTAGCGTGAACGCTAAATATTGATCCTCTATTACTATGACTTGTCTTTAGAACCAATGTTTTAACTTGTCGAATAAGGTGTGTGATTGGACATTCGTGCGATTGACCAATGCGTATGTTAAGACGTGCGATGAACCAATGCGATGCTAACCCGTGCGAATGAACAGGTTGAGTGAACATGCGCTAGGCAGTTCAGTCGTATGTAAGGATGACCGACTGAGTCCAATGTGCGTAAGAGAGATGCGTATGGATTCAGTCGTGTGATTGAGTCAATCGGTGACTGAAGCTGCTGAATCTTAGAATTCGAAGGTTTAAGGTATTTTGACGCAAAAACACGAATTTCTCAAGAACCTAATTGTCGTATGCCGGAAAAACATTAACTTTATGACTTGGAGACGTCCAAAACAACGTTTGACACAAAAAGATTGCTTTTTGTGCGTATAAAACACAATTTTTATCAAAACGATTAAATCACACATAATAAGAGCCAAAGCTCTGATACCACTTGTTAGGGACCATGTACTGGATGGAGCACTAACTGATTCACGTGTATACCAACTCAAATAGTGCAAAATCCTATTGATTGACGATCCAATAGTGAGAAACGTTAACCCAATCGATATAATTATAATCTAAACGTTAAGAACGATAGGAATCGATCAAGAACAATCTATGAACTTGGACTGGCTTTCTTGGACGTTTTGGACGGCTAGGGTCGTGTAGAAGTCGAATTCTCCAAGTGTTGGTTTTTCCATGAATTAAGTGGTATTTATAGGTTAGGGTTAGTCAATCGTATGACTGGACCAATAGCATGGTTCAGTCGTGCGACTAAAGCATGCGACTGAGTCAATCACACGACTGAAGGTTCAGTCGTGCGACTGAGTCATCCGTATGTCTTAGTCGTGCGACTGATCCAGTCACCTGGTTCAATCGTGCGACTGGTCTATTAGCATGAAGTATTCATGCGTATCGTCCTTTAGCATGGCCCATTCGCATGAAGACATCATACGACTAAGTTTGAATATGTTTCTCAATCATTACTTGACTAAGATCTATTCAAACAATCACAAACCTATATAGTTGGTTTAATATGATGCGTTAATAAATAATAAACATTAAAACATACACTAAAACATCAGACATTAAATCAACAACCACATAATATGTTTCATTCAACTCATTCGTTTTATTACATTTAGTACATGATAGACATACTACATTAAGACCGCAAACTAGGTGCATATGATCAACAAATTGAATGAACTTTCTTTGCCTTATAAGACTTCTTTGTATGTTTCCCTTTCTTACACGCGACACAAAAATCCGGTGATTAGAAGTTCTTAACATTTACTCCACGCACTAGATCATTCTGGATCAAGTGATTCATCTTTTGTGGATTAATGTATCCCATTCTCCTATGCCAGGAGATGGAGTCTTTCTCTATTGCCTTTGACAAGAAGCATTGTACATTATGATCAGTTGTGGAGGCCTTTGATAGGTCCAAGACATATAAATCATTATATCTTGAAGCTGACATCTAGACTTGGTCCTCCGGGATAACATAGTCCTTTTTCAGAACATAGCACTTCTTGTCGTCAAATACAACCTTGAATTCTTTGTCACATATCTGGGAGACAGAAAGTAAGTATTTTTTTAAGTTGTTGAACATAGTTTACCTTATCAAACTTAACTTTCTGGTTTCCCACTTTGCCTGTGCAGTGATATATCCTCCTTTATTTCTGGCAAATGAAACGTGTCCCCTTTAATTTGTTTGACATTAGACAGGAGAGACAGGTTCCTAGTCATGTGCCTTGATGCCTCGCTATCAACAATCCAGGTATTGTAGTAGCACTATAGCAAACACCCCTGCACATTCAAAGGAAATGATAGTTTAGGTTAGGGACCCAAGCCTTAACTAGCTTGGGTGACCTAGAGGAATCACACATCATGAACTCACCCACTGTCCATTTGACTTGACTTTTCCTTCCATAAGCCAGTTTTGTGTAAGGCCTGTTTGTGATAAACAGATGATTGGCTTACAGTTTGAACTCTAGATTCATTACTTCTTTTTGGTGGAGTAATAGAACTCCTTTTCGAAGAAGTTTTTTTAGTATCATAAAGGTCAATTTCTTTCTTGGGGTCTGATAATAAGGACAATTAGAAGCTATGTGTCCATTCTTTCCACAATTATAGCATGATCTACTTTCTACATGTTGGTGGAACTGTTTCTGTGGGGAAGTGTGTGACACAGGTGTGACTTTAGTCTGTTTGGGTTTGGACACTTTATGTTTAGATGTTTTAGCTTCTTTAACAAAATTCATTGTTTGAACATTTTTAACATCTTTAGCCTTTTGATTATTTGGACTATGACATGGTTGGTTAACTAGTTTTGTCCTTTTGGGTTCAGAAATAGACATGTCTGAACCTGACTTTACATTAACCTTTTCAAATTTTTCATCCAATTCATACTAGGCATCTTGACTTTAGACTTTAAAGTAGCCTCCTTTTGTTTAGTAACTGACTCCACTGGTTTATCCGTGGAGTCAGGATCACTAACTAGAGGAGTGGACACCACATGATCATTAATTGGATTGTTATTTACTAGTCTACATTTAGCATTAAACATGATCTCATGTGGTGGTGGAACCACTTTGTAACCAAACAAACCCTCCCCGTTGTCCGTTCTTTCACTAAGTGTTGGACGATGTGAGAAGAGCTGGTCCACTGTGCAGTTTTTGTTTTAAAGAGTTGACTTCGACTCCAAACTACTTTTTCTCTCTTAGTTTCTTCCAGGGAGTTTAAATGGAACTTTATATCATTTTCTGGTTAAAAGCAACAACCTCGGTTTCCCTTAGTTGTTTATTTTAAATTTCTATATTCTCTTTATATTGTGCTCATTTTGTTTTAAAATCCGATTAGCTTCTGTGCACAGTTGTAAGTCATTTACTAAGCTATCATTGTGATCTAATAACCTAGCAAATTTTAAATCTATGCTTTCTCTAAATTTGTTACATTCATTACAAGCATGATTTTCAAAGAGTTGGTCTTTTGTACCTACCTGTGAAGGCTCGGTTGAATCTGCCATCAATGTAGATTTTGACTCCTCGGATGCTGGAGATTCTGAACATGTCGTTCTGAGATCCTCTTCATGCAGGTGATTAACCATATTTGTAGTATCTTCATTATTTGACATCACTACTTCACCTGCGATTTCACCCTTCCCTTGCAGATCCGTCATCCAATCCCTCGACACAAGCAATGTTGGATTCACCCGAAAACAAAACAAAAGGTCCAATCTTTCCCTTCGTCGTCTTGTACAGTCAAGGCCTTAGTTCCTTGCTTGACGAGGCAGCTCCATTCGTGGGTTTGTCTTGACGATTGAAGGTTGAGAACGGATTACCATTACCTGTCTTCTTGGGCTTAACACATTCACATTTAAAATACCCCTTCTCTCCACATTAAAAACATGTAACTTTGGTTTTGTCGAAACCAAAGGTAGTATCTTTTATGGCTACCAAGTTCTGTCCAGTCCTTTTCACAAACTTCTTTGCCCTCCGGACAACACTAGCCAACGCCCACATGATATCCATTCTTTCGAGTTCAGTTTCATCCACCTGCTCATAATCTTCATCTGCGAGATGACAGTTTCCAATCTTCCCAGCAACTAGCCCATCATAGGAATGAACAACCGCTACTAGTAGGTCTATGTGCTCTTTAGCAACCTCCACAGTAATATTACCAAGATTCTCGGTTTTCAACTTCGTAGAATTAGCTTCATGTACTATATATTGGGTGCAAGATGACCCTGACGTTTCAGATCCTAAAGTAGTGGCTTGGGAAGGAGTTGCTGAACTAGACACAAATGCCGTTTGAAGTGGTGTGTAACACCCTGAATTTCTATTTAAACGAAAGGAAAAGAAAAGTAAATAGAAAGAATAGATAATGAGCACAAGTGGAGGGGGAAAAAGTGTACAAGTACAAAACCTTTTACTTTAAGGTTTATGGGGGCATGGTCACCCATTTCTTCTCATCTTCTTCATTCGGCTGAAAGGAAGAAAGAAGAGAGAGAGAGCCCCGGTTCTAGAGAGAGAAAGAGGAAGAAGCAGCTGCAAAGGTAAGTCTTCTCTTATAAGAGCTCAGTTTCAGTTGGGTTTCGACTTCTTGACCGAAGTTCTTGGTGTTTAGTGTTTGTTTTCGGGATTCAAGAGTTGAATCGAAGGTGGGTCTTGAACTGGAAAGAGTGTTCCTCAAGGTTGCTCAAGGTGATTTCTAGAACCCCTTTTTTACTGATTTTAACTTGTTTGGGCTATTATGCATACTAAGTAACATTTTGAAAGTAACCGTGAGTCTACAGCCTTATGTTCGAAATGATGTATCTATGTATGTATGTTTTAGTGTTGATTACGGGGTAGTGATGATGTGTAGCATGCTTAGATGCCATTAGTATGTTAGATATGTGCTTGGGTATCATTAGAATGATAATCTAATCTGTGAAGTTGGATCATATAAAATATTTCAGAAGGTTTTGATGAACATGAATAGTAGCCCATGCGCCCAGCATATTGGCCAGACGCCTAAGTGTTGGCCATGCGCCCAAGAGTGGGTCATGTGCCTAAACAGTGGCCAATGCGCCCAGCATGTTGCCATGCGTCTAAGTGTTGGCCATGTGCCCCAAGGGTTCATGCGCCTAAACAGTGGCCCATGCGCCTAAATGCTAGCCATGCGCCCCAAGTTTTGGCCATGCGCCTAAATAGTGCCTATGCGCCAAAGTGTTGAAACGGCTAAGTGTTGGTGATGCGCCTGAACAGGTGCCATGCGCCTGCATAGTGGCAAAGCGCCTGAACATGGCAGAAACGCCCAAATAGTGCCCATGCGCCCAGACTGTTTTACACTTAGAATTATTATGCTCATGCGCCTGGAAGGTCCCATGCGCCCAATTTGGACTTAAGGTTTCTAAGTGGTTTTTAATGGGTAATATGGGGAGATAGGCCTGGTTATGATGTGATGGCTTATGTCTGATGTGTGTTATGTATGATGTTGCCTGTATGGTGATGGTGTATTTTTATGATTATGTGAATGTTCCTTATTATGTATGTATGTCTTCCTAGGCTTTGCGTTGAACGTTAATGAATGTAATGAAGTATTATGTAACGTAAAGTGAAAGATAATAAAAAGAGGAACGTTAATGAATGAATGCATGCATTAATGAATGAACGAGAATGTGAGAGGCTTGCAAGCAAAGTATAGTGAAGTGCACGGCTCTAAATGCCTTAAGCTCTACCACGTGAGGTTCAGCAAATCGTAAAGTGTGCACGCAAGGGTTCCAGTCTTCGTGGCTGACCATCAGTGTAGTTACCCATTTCGATGGGGGTGTTGTTACCTATTTCGGTGGGTGTTGTTACCCATTTCGATGGGGGTGTTGTACCCATTTCGATGGGGGTGTAGGTACCCATTTCGATGGGGGTGTAGTTATCCATTATGTTAGGGGTGAAATATATGATGGTTACCCGAGTTACGTATGACTTCGTGGGTGTGGCATAAAGCCAAGCATATGTATGAGGTGAGCGACTTTGTGTTGCAACAAACTTAGATAGAGTTCAATCCCTGTGATTGACTCGAATGGGATCTTTGTCGCATATCCTGGTGTTGTGTCAGTCTTCGGACATGAGTCGGGGGTTTGTGTACAGGCCCCGACACAGCATAAGCTTACGAGCATGAGTTGGGGATATTGCATGAGACAAGATTCGAGTAATGAAGAGTAATGAATGAAGATAATGATGGAAAGAACGAACGTATGAAATGAACGTTAACGAATTATCATAATAATGTACGATATAGACCCTTGTCATTCGACCTCAGTAATCGGGCTGAGTGCCACAAAGAGGGTAAAGTCTGACTGGATCTAGAGAATAGTGAAAGTTAATGTAATATGTTGAATGAACGAAGTTAACAAACGTAATGACAAAGATAATAATGTTATTATCCGTAGGTACGTATGATGTATGATCACGAACGAATGTAAAGTGTAGTATGATTTTGAAAGAAAGTAAAGAACAGTTTTAATAAAAGTAAAGTATTTTATTATAAAAGCTAGAACTCACTCAGCGTCACTGACTTTTGTATGCATCATAGTTGGAAGGTATTTGTTGATGCTGAGGAGTTGCAGGCATGGATGCATAAGCCACTGGGAGCATTTTGAGGCTGGCATCCGTATTTTGACATGTCTTTGTATTTTGAATGAAAACAAATTTTGTAAATGATGAAATGACATGTTTTTGGTTATTAATGAAAGTTTTAAATTACCCTGCAAAATATATGTACGTTTTATACTATTTTCAGTGCAATGAATGACCAACTGTGAGGTGCCGGGAACGGGGCTTACATGGTGCTGCTAAACTTGTTAGAGTGGGAGATGAGTTATAAAGTGACAGGTTCTGTTTGTATGATCCTTTCTGAGACCTATACTTCATCCTCAATTCTTCCTCTCTCAGCTTCAGAATGAAATCATTAATATCCAACTTTTCCAGCATATCATTCTGTCTCAAATTTGACACAAACAAGACCCACTTCTCTGGCAAGCCATCTGCAAAACTTGACACCTTATCTTCCATAGACGTGGTTACCCTGTGAGTGTGCAACTCACTCATCAAGTGGTAGAATCAATCGATAATGTCATACAGGCTCTCTTTTCCTATTGAAGAGAAGTTATCAAACTCCTTCTTCAGAGCCTTTGCCTTTAATGCTTTCAACGTTGCATTCCCGTCATACCATTTTTCCAGAGCCTCCCATAACTTTTTTGCCTGTTTGTTCTCAGAAAACTAATGGAATATATCCTTAGGAATTGACTGAGTCAACAAAGCATACACCTACTTTTCAGCATTATACTTCACCTTTTGGTTATCAGTCATGCTGCCCAAAGTAAGTTTAACACCATCAGCACCAACCGATATGCTATAACCTGTCTCGAGTGATTCCTACAAATTAGGATCAACTCCATTTAGATATTTCTCGAACCTTTGCTTCCATTGTCGGTAATCGTCTAACGTTATGAGTTTAGGGGGCTTACTGCGATTCCCAATTTCATTTTCCAGAAGCAAAAGATTCTGGATACGAGAGTCCCTTCCGGCAGTAAACGCTGAGTACTGATCTTCCATTTTGTTAAACTTTGAAATTTAGACAAGACTTATTCACTCGTGCGAATGTAGAGGTGCGAATGAGTCAATCGTGCGATTGGACAAATGCGGATGAGTCAATCGTGCAATTGGACAAATGCGGATGAGTCAATCGTGTGATTGGACAAATGCGGATGGACAATGTGAATGAGGTTGTTTAGTCGTACGAATGAGCAGGCGACTGTATTCAATCGTGCATATGTGTTGATACACTTATGCACCTAGATCCTGATCTCAATGTAATATGTCGTGAATGTCTTGCACTTATGTAATATTGGGTACTTAATGATATGATAATGTTTGGTTGTGATTTATAATGTTAATATTTCATTAATGAGTTGAGTAACACATATTGACTAGATTATATAGGTTTGTGATTGTTTGAATTGATATACATAATGTATAATAATGAATACATTCAAACTTTGGCTAGTAAAGTTCACATGCGTCCGAATTGACTCATGTGCCCAAACAGTGGTCATGCGTCCGAATGGCCATGCGACTGAGTGTCCATGTGCCTGAATAGTTCATACGCCTAAACAGCTTCATGCGACTGACTCGGTCGCACAACTGAACATTCAGTCGTGCGAATGGATCAACCGCATGGCTCAATCGCATGAATGAACCATGCTAATGGTTCAGTCGCCCGAATGAGCAACCCTAACCTATAAATACAACTCAATTCGTGGAAAAACGTAATGATTTTAGAAGCATTCGATCGACTTCGACTACAAACGTACCCTAGCCATCCAGAAGCCTCTAAGTTCGTATTCCAAGTTCATAGAATGCTGTAGATTGATTTCTAATAGATTCTTGACGTTAGATTCAATTCATTATTGTGTCTATGTGCATTCTCACTGATTGGATCGCCAATCAAATAGGATTCCGCACTATTTGGTTTGGTTTAACACGTTAATCAGTTGGTGTTTCGTTCAATACCAGATCCTAACAAGTGGTATCAGAGCTTTGGCTCTTGATTATGTGTTGATTCAATAGTTTTGATACAAAAGTTGTGTTTCTTCATCAAAAAATGCAATCTTTTTGTGTCTAACGGAGTCTTAGTCGTTTCCTGACCTAAAAGTTTAGTTTTTCCGGCATACGGCGATTAGGGTTTGGTAAAATTCGAGTTTTTACGGCCAAAAACATGTTTAACCTATGAATTATCAAACTTCAGCAAGTTCAGTCGCACGATTGGCTCAATCGCACGACTGAGTTCATTCGCATTCTTTAGTCGCACGATTGGATTCATTCGTACCCTCATTCGTACGATTGAGAACCTCATTCAGACTGTTCAACCGCATTAGTTCATTCGGCCGACTGACTCATCCACATTTGTTCAGACGCACGATTGAACCATCCGCGTTTGTTCAATCACCCGAATAACCCCAATCGCATACCTTCATTCGCATACATCAGCAGTTTGCTAAAGAGTAAATTTAAGTGAAATGGATGACCAGTTTTCAGCATACACAGCAAGTAGAGATACTCATATCCAGAATCTACTGTGTTGGAGAACAAAGTGGGAATTCACAATAAACCCCCAAAGCTTATAACGTTAGACGACTACCCACAATGGAAGCAATGTTTTGAAATCTACTTAAATGGGGTAGATACAAATCTGTGGGAGGCAATAGAGTCGGGGTATAGTATGCTCATAGGAGCAGATGGAGTTAAACTTACTCTAAGTGGGATGTCGGATGCTCAGAAGGTAAAACACAACGCTGAGAAGAAAGTATACGTTTTGCTCACTCAGTCTATTTCGAAGGATATCTTCCATCAGTATTTAGAGTCTACTCAAGCAAAGAAACTATGTGATGCGTTGGAGAAGAGGTATGAAGGAAATGCCTCACTCAAGGCCATTAAGGCCAAAGCTTTGAAGAAGGAGTTCGACAACTTCTCTTCAATAGGAAAGGAAGGTCTAGATGATGTGACCGACAGATTCTACACTTGATGAGTGAGATGCACACTCATGGTGTAATTACGTCGATGGAGGATAAGGTATCAAATTTTGCAGATGGTCTCCCAGGAAATGGGCTTCATTCTTTCAAATCTCAGACGGAATGGATGCTCTCGAAGTTAGACATAAATGACATCATTTTTAAACTAAGGAAGAGGAGCTTAGGATGAAGTACAGAGCCCAATGGCCAACTTCGATCAGAATCCTGCTCTCTACAATGCAACTCCTCCGGCCAAGACATTTGGAGCACCACTGCAAACTGCCTTCGTCTCAAGTTCAGCAATTCCAGCACAACCGTCAACTTTAGGGTCCGAAAAGTCAGGCTCGTCTGGCACCCAATATAGTATACCTGAAGCAAATGCAGCAAAACTAAAAACCGATAACTTCGGTAATGTGACTGTTGAGGTGGCCAAAGAACACATGGACCTCTTAGTTGCCGTAGTCCACTCCTATGATGGACTAGTTGCTGGAAAGATAGGAAATTGTCACCTGGCAGATGAAGATTAGGAACATGGACGAGATGGAGTTGAACGTATGGATATCACGTGGCTTTGGCAAATGCTGTCTGACGAGCTAAAAAGTTTGTCAAAAAGACTAGACAGAACTTGGTTGCTACCAAAGACACAACCTTTGGCTTCGATAAGTCAAAGGTTACTTGTTTCAACTGTGGTGAGAAAGGACACTTCAAGCGGGAGTGTGTAAAGCCAAAGAAGACTGGGAATGGAAATCCTTTCTCGTCATTTACTCGTCAGGACAAAGCCACATCTAGCGGTTCTACTTCATCAAGTAAGGAACCCAAAGCCTTGACTGCTAATGAGGATGAAGGACAGGACTGGAGCTTTCGGTTCGTGTCACCGGGAGAGTCCAACATAGCTAATATGGAGGACATTGATGACGATTCTGCTAGTGAGGGAGACATAGCAGTAGAGCTTGCAATGTCAAATTCTGAAGACACTGCACCTATGGTCAACCACCTGCCTGAAGAAGAAAAATCTGCATCAATGTCAGAATCACCAGAACCAGAATCAACAGATTCTGTACTCATGGCTGATTTATCTTCAACATCTCAGGTAAGTACTACGGACCAGTTGTTTAATAATCATGCTTGTTTAGATTGTAATAAATTTAGAGAAAGCATAGATTTAAAATTTGCTATGTTATTAGATCATAATGATAGCTAAGTAAAGGACCTGGAACGTGCACTAAGGCAAATAGAGTGTTAAAATAAAACGAGCACAGTTACAAGGACAAGATAGACCTATTGAATAAACAGCTTAGGGAAACAGAGGTAGTTGCCTTTAACCAGCAAATGACATTAGGTATTATGTAAACTTCCTAGAGGACACTAAGAAGCAGAAAGCAGTTTTAGAAGTAGAAGTCAACTCTTTAAAACAAAAACTGTATAGTTGGACAAGCTCATCACACATTGTCCAACACTTAGTGAGAGAGAAACAATAAGGAGGGGTTGGGATACAAAGTGGTTCCACCACCACCTAAGACCTTGAAGAACACCAAAAGTAAACCGATTAACAATCACCCCATCAAGGATCACGTGGTGTCCACTCCTCTTGTTAGTGATCCAGATTCCGTAAGTAAATCAAATGAATCCGACTCTCAACAAAAGGAGGCCACTTCAAAGGCAAAAGGTAAGATGCCTTCTGTTAACCTGGAAATTGAATTTGAAAAGGTTAATTTAAAGTTTGGGTCAAACCAAGTCAAATCAGAACCCAAAAAGACTATAAAACCTAATCAATAATGAGTGTCATGTCAAAGTCCAGGTAAACAAGAGACAAAATATGTAAAAATAGGTAAAGCAATTAAGTTTGTAAAACCAAATCATACATCTAATAAAGAAGTGTCTCAATCCAAACATAATAAGGTCAACTGCGTGACTTCTACATCTCCACCAAAACATATAAACCGTAAATTCGAAAGCAGATCCTGCTATAATTATGAAGAGTATGGTCACATCTCGTGTCAATTATCCTAGGAAGGAAACAGAGAGGAGGAAAGTAGAACTTTCAGTATCTATACCTAGATCTTTTAAGAGGAACTCAGTGACACCTCCAAAAAGGGCTAGTGAACCCAAAGTTCAATCCATCAGCCAGTCGTCTATCTATCACAAACAGGCCTACACAAAGTTGTTCTATGGAAAGAAAAATCCGCCTCAGCATCTAAAAATGAGAACAAACAGCAAACTGGGCTTCCCTCAACCTCAAATGGTCAATGGGTTGAGTTTATGATGTGTGATGCCTCAGGGAAACCCAAGCCAATGAAGGCTTGGGTTCCTAACATGAACTAATGTTTTCATTGTATGTGCAGGGTGTTCGCTATAGTGCTGAGAACCAACACGTGGATTGCTGATAGCGGAGCATCCAGACACATGACAGGGAATAGAGCTCTATTATCAAACGTCAGACAAATCAAAGGAGGGCATGTTTCATTGCTGGAAACAAAGGCGGGTACATCACAACCCAAGGGGAAGTGGGAAATGAGAAAGTTAAGTTTGATAAGGTAAACTATGTCCAATAACTACAAAATAACTTGCTTTCAGTTTCTCAAATTTGTGATAAAGGATTCAAGGTAGTCTTTGACGACAAGAAGTGATACGTTCTAAAAAAGGACTACGTGATTCCGGAGGACCAAATCCTAATGTCAGCTCCAAGATATAATGATCTTTATGTTTTGGATCTCTCAAAGGCCTCTACAAGGATCATGAAGTTCAGTGCTTCTTGTCCGAAGCTACTGAGAAGGACTCAATCTCCTGGCATAGGAGAATAGGACACATAAATCTGAGGAAGATGAATCACTTGATCCAGAATGATCTAGTGAGGGGAGTAAATGTCAAAAACTTCCAACTCCCGGATTTCTGTGTTGCGTGCAAAAAGGGCAAACAGACGAAGAAGTCTCATAAGAAAAAGAAAGTTCATTCTATAGAACTTCCTCTTGAGCTCCTTCACATGGATCTGTTTGGTCCAGTCAGTACAAGAAGCATCGTAGGCGACCTGTATTGCTATGTAGTTACAGATGACTACTCAAGATTCTTTTGGGTAATGTTTCTAAAATCCAAATCAGAAACATTTGAATCTTTCAAGGAATTAGTAACTACACTAGAATCCCTATACAAGCTAAAGGTACGACAGGTGCGCTTAGACAACAGAACCAACTTCAAGAACCATTGGATGGAGGCCTATTGCAAGGAAAAGGGAATTGTGCATCAACTCACCTCTGCCTACACTCCTCAGATGAACGGGGTTGCTGAATGAAGAATCGTAGCTTGATAGAGACGGCACGTACTATGCTGGGAGACTCGAAACTACCTATTCAATTCTGGAATGAAGCAGTGGCAAATGCATGTTACATGCTTAATCAAGTTCTGGTTGTGAAACGCCATGGAAAAACGTGCTACGAGTTACTATAATGACGTAAACCTAACTTAGAGTATCTCGAGCCGTTTGGTGCTCCATGCACCCTGCTGAAGAAGATTCAGGAGGGAAAATTTAGTAAGAAGGTTGATGAAGGGATTTTTCTAGATACAACATACCGAACAAGAGGGTTTACAACAACTCAACGGGTCAAGTAGAGGTGTGGTGTAATGTTGATGTTCAGAGATATCACACCGCCTGCTGGAAAAGGACCTGCCTACTTCTTCGACTATGATGGATTTTTCAAATCCTTCAATATTCCTCTTTATACTTCAGAAGACGATTTGGCAAACAAGATGATGTATGATGTCTTGAACACACCGTCTTAAGACTCAACACCATCCAGTTCATAAAGTCCATCATCTACCAACTCAGGGGGAGCACTTGATGTGAGTGACTCTTCCTCTGATGAAGAAAATGTGGAAAATGATCAAACAACCTGGATGCACAGGTTCCGCCTACCTCAAGTCCACAAGCATCTCATAATGATGCATCTGAGTTGTCGGAACCTCAGACTCCTATTGCCTCAGATTCAGAACCAAATGTTCATAATCTTGATTCTGAGATAGTCGTTCCAACAACTCCTGGCTCACGTCTAAATGTCTATCATCCTTTGGATAATGTTATAGGAGATGTGAGATCAAGGGTTCAGACTAGAAATCAGTTTACTCAGCTGATTATGCCTTTATGATGGAAAAGGTATACCTTCATGATGGTGCCTACCGCTGCTTTGTGTCATAGTTTGAGCCAAAGTATGTAAGTGAAGCACTGAATGATGAGGCTTGGGTGAGTGCCATGCAGGAAGAACTTCTTCAGTTTAAGAAGTTAGGTGTATGGACTCTAGTAGATAGACCTAAAGGTGCTAAAGTCATTGGTACCAAATGGGTCTTGAAATGCAAGAAAGATGATCAGGGAGTGATCATCAGAAACAAAGCTCGACTTGTTGTTCAGGGTTTTCGACAAGTTGAGGGTATAGACTACAATGAAGTGTTTGCACCAGTGGCACGGATGGAAGCAATCCGCATCTTCCTTGCCTATGCATCTTATAT